>JAXGGA010003674.1:0-98791 GCA_038373865.1 Uloborus plumipes | reverse complement strand
ATGTACTCAATAAAGCAATTATAACCAATCACTTCTAAACTATAATTACCTTTATCCTTTTTTTCCTTTCACAAAGTGAACTGATATATAACTGAAGCATTTGAAGGGAAACATTTAAAATTGTCGACGTACTTTTCAAAAAACAGAAGTACATTTTTCAAGAAATATTATTTTATTTTCTACACTAGACTCTGGGGGAACTAAAATCGTTGAAACTAAAAATTTGAATTAAAACAAATTGACAATTTGAAAATTTATAAAATTAGCAATAAATGACAAAATACTTCCTAAGGTTCATCCTAGGTGCAAGGAGGAAGCTCTTGAACTTTAATTTCAAGTTCAATTACTTTTATTCGAATTCAAAAAGCGCGAAAAATATATTAAAGGTTTCTAATTAATTTCTTCGTTAATTAATGTCATCAGAAGACGCCACCTAGCTCAAGACACTCTGATCAACTTTGAACAACCGGTTTCCTACATGTTTACAATTTCGGTTTTCGCTACTTTTATTTCTACTGTTTTTTCTCCTCTAAATACTCATCGCCCTTTAAGAATTTACCGCCAATTTAAGGAGTCTAATCACCCTTCAGGAGCAATCGCCCCCATGCTGGGAACCACTGGTTTAATAATTGATGGGCTTAAAATGTTTTTAAAAAAATTTCCGCCACACATTCGAAGTAAATTAGTACACGCATGTAATCCTTCTGCACTTTAAAGTAGATCAATTGACTTTATGTTTTTTTTCTCCCCACCCCCCCCCCTTTTTTTATTTAAAGGAACTTTGTGGGAATTTTTTTTATAAAAAATGTAGGGGGGAAGCACTTTTTACTTTTCTGGGCCCCCCACAAAGGCTATTTCTGTATCCGCTCCTACTCTGTGGCAGATAAAATGTAATTATCATTAGCATTATGGTAAACAAGCAAAAAATGTGACATGTGAAAAAGGTCATGACACACAACATGTGTCACTACCTTTTTTTCTAACTTTGGCCGATCGCCTCTAGCCAGTTCGCGAACTGGCTGGCCAAAGCCCGAAATCAAGGAAAGATCGGACTTTGGCCGGTCATTTTGAGGCGGTATTGGCCATTTCGCGAAGTGGCCGGCCAATTCGCGAACTGGCCGACTTCGGGCTTTGGCCGTAACATATACATGTTTTAAACATGCAATAAAATACTTTTTAGACTGCAAACAACTACTGTTCCTTCACAGAGCGTTTTCTTTTTCTTTAATTTGGAGAAAGAAGTGTTTCACTGGCTGGGAGGTTTGGTAAATATCCCTATTGTTGCCAAACTTTACCACGCCAAATACGAAGAGTAGCTGATAGCCATCGCTAATTTTTTAACAATAATAGTTCCATTTCCATTCTGACATTTTTAGCAACACCAAATTTTGAGGAATTCAACTGAATAAATTTAAATTCCCTCCCACCCCTCTGAACTAAAATTATTATATCCTTTAGTTCAAATGCGCTCCATCTTTTAAACTCCACTTAAAGTCATGTTAAAGTTTAAATCAATTCGCCAAATAAATCAAAAAGAGAGAAAATTAGAAAGAAATAAGAGATATTAAACATTCAAATTGAATAAATTTTCAAGGCTTAAATCTATACGCACAATTTTAACCACAAAGTAACTTCAGGGACAAAAGAGCAGCTGATCAGGAAAATGGCTCTAGTGTTTCAGTTCTGCGTAGAGTTAAGCCTTGAAAATTGACTAAATTTGATTAATTAATATCTCCTGTCCTAATTAACGGACAGAAACGTGCTAAAACTTTTCTTTTTCAGAAAAAAAAACCCTTTCCAACGATATATAATGTTTTGGGGTGGGGGGAGGTTTTCCCCCCTCAATTATGGCGGATACACCAAAAATGAGACTAATTAATTAATTTAAAAATAACTAATTCGAAATTAAAAATTTGGGCTTCGAGGTGCACGAGGGCGGGGTACGTTCGAATTTTTGAGCCAAGTTTCAGGTCTGTAGGTGCTGTGGGGGCTTCTGGCCAGCGGTTACAAACGAACAAACAAACGAACGAACAAACAAACAAACACCGTCATCTATCTATATAAAGATGACGGTGTTTGTTTGTTTGTTTGTTTGTTCGTTTGTAACCGCTGGCCAGAAGCCCCCACAGCACCTACGGACCTGAAACTTGGCTCAAAAATTCGAACGTACCCCGCCCTCGTGCACCTCGAAGCCCAAATTTTTAATTTCGAATTAGTTATTTTTAAATTAATTAATTAGTCTCATTTTTGGTGTATCCACCATAATTGAGGGGGGAAAACCTTCCCCCACCCCAAAACATTATATATCGTTGGAAAGGGTTTTTTTTTCTGAAAAAGAAAAGTTTTAGCACGTTTCTGTCCGTTAATTAGGACAGGAGATATTAATTAATCAAATTTAGTCAATTTTCAAGGCTTAACTATGTACGCAGTACTGAAACACTAGGTCCATTTTCCTGATCAGCTGCTCTTTTGTCCCTGAAGTTACTTTGTGGTTAAAACTGTGCGTATAGATTTAAGCCTTGAAAATTTATTCAATTTGAATGTTTAATATCTCTTATTTCTTTCTTAATTTTCTGTCTTTTTGATTTATTTGGCGAATTGATTTAAACTTTAACATGACTTTAAGTGGAGTTTAAAAGATGAAGCGCATTTGAACTAAAGGATATAATAATTTTAGTTCAGAGGGGTCGGAGGGAATTTAAATTTATTCAGTTGAATTCCTCAAAATTTGGTGTTACCAAAAATGTCAGAATGGAGCTATTATTGTTAAAAAATTAGCGATGGCTATCAGCTACTCTTCGTATTTGGCGTGGTAAAGTTTGGCAACAATAGGGATATTTACCAAACCTCCCAGCCAGTGAAACACTTCTTTCTCCAAATTAAAGAAAAAGAAAACGCTCTGTGAAGGAACAGTAGTTGTTTGCAGTCTAAAAAGTATTTTATTGCATGTTTAAAACATGTATATAATGCCGTCAAACCTAAATTTTTTATAGTTCCATTCTGACATTTTCGGTAACACCGCTATGAAGTTACTCTTCGTATTTGGCGTCGTAAAGTTTGGCAACAATCTGGAAATTTACCAAACCTCCCAGCCAGGGAAATCTTGCTTATTTGAGGGTTACTGTTATAGATTGTAATCACTTCAAAGAGATGGTGCGAATAACATTATATTTCTTGCCTTTTAATGTTCAAATTAAAATCATGGAAGAATGGTTGAGGCTGAGCTACCTGACACAATCGGTTCCCTATGTTAATAAATTTAAATTTGGCGACCAATTTTACATTGAAATTACGGTTAAATCGGTGGATTATGTTAAACTTCAAGGGCAAAATTGCTGTGTTCGTTGAGAGTTTTCGAAAATCTTGCCACTACAGTTATCTCAAAAGTTCCATTGAAACGTTTATTTGGCGAATTGATTTAAACTTTAATATGACTTTTAGTGGAATTCAAAAGGTTGGGGAGCACATTTGAATCAAATATAATAATTTTACTTTAGAGGGTTTAAAGTGAATTAAACTTTATTTAGTTAACTTCCTTTACATTTGTTGCACGGGCATCGCCGTGCGGGTACTGCTAGTCTTTATATATATAGATAGATTACGCAAAAATGCTCCGATTTATAATGAACTGTTTTTCTTTAATCTTGAAACTTGATCTAGATTTTGAGCTTTCAATGTTCATACAATATTATACACTGATAATATTATGGTGTTTGCCTTAGTAATGCAATTTTAAGCAAGAATTTTTACTTTCAAAGCCCTGTGAATCGTGTCGCAAAAGTAGTTAAACAAAAGCGTTACTCAAATACTACAACTAAAGAGAAAAAAATATTGAAAAAAAGTGAAAAGGGAATGCATGTACAGAAATAATACTTACGAGTTGTGTATGAGACTAGATATGGTCGTTCTGTTTCATATTTCGGATATCTCGTGCTACCTAAAGGAAAAGAGAAGCCTCGTTACAAAAAATTAATTCGAATAAATATATTTAAAGAATGATTCTGTGACCAAGGTATTTTTTTTTCACTTTGCATTTTCACAGATTGTAAAATGAAATTTGAAACATTTTCGGTACGACCCCAATTTATTTATTTCAAACTTCCTTTGCCAATGCCATTATTGCAAATCATCGATTACTCCAAGTCAAGCAACCTTTCAACAAATAATCTGCATTGTTTCATTAGGAAACACATTTAACAAACTTTGTTTTGCGTCACTAAATCAACAGCCGAATCTTCTGTTTGCTTTTGGAGTAGCTGATTGCCTCGTTGAGTTTTCATTTTCACTCTCTAAATAAAGCTATGCATTGGAACAGAATAGTCGGGGAATAACGAGTAAATTTAATTCATACAATTATTTACATACAAAAGGTTTTAAATCCACCATGCTTTTAAAACGGACTAAAAATTAAAAAAATAATTTCACTAAGCCACAAGTAGATTTAAAGCACCGTAGAAATTCATATTTCAAAAAATTGTCCGGAAAATTTGTGATTGCAAATTTTTAATAGCTGTCAAAATACTTGTATGATTACTGTCTGATTTTTTAAGTTAAAATCTTCCGCGTATTTACGCATGCGTCAGGTCTTCTCTGATCTTACCACAATAGGGATGATAGGTAAGATAATAATGAGGGGAAGAATAATAAGAAGCATTTTGAGCCGTGTCAAACAACGTAGAACGATGTTAATTTCAAATATACATAGTTTAGTTGAATAAGTCAAAAGGATAGCAAATGCAAGTTTTACATTGAAAACTTCGGAAAGTTCCCACTCACAACCCATCACCCCTTTTTAAAGTGGAATGGTTCACGAATGCTAGGCGCGGCTTTCACGGAAGGACAGTAAAAGGAAAAACCTAAGGTGCGAGCAAAATTTAATAGTTGCATTAAAATTTAACTGACAATTTTATTGCACTGCAAAGAACATTGACTGATGTCCTAAGTTTTCTCACTGATTGCTACTCTTTACACATCTTTTGAAGGACCTTATGGATGCACAGACATCCGACAAAAGCCTTGTCGGATGTCTGTGCTTCCATAAGGTCATTTTTTTGCATTGAAAAAGGCATTCCTTTTAACGCCGAAACACGTGTCTGCCGTATCCCTGCTTATTTGTGCCTAATTAACGTTGTAATTTTCTCTACGGAGAGTCGATCTTATCCTATCAAAGACCCGCCAGTTTCACAAATGGTATATCTGGGGACGTAAAAAATACTCGTGGTCACATAGTCCTACAAGTGAATCGATACCTCTGGGGATACTGGACTAGGGGCTTTCTCAGCTCCTGGTCTGGATCAAGAAAACAGAGCACACTTCAGGGACCCATCCAACCGGTGAAAACACGAGTGGTTGGTGCTGGGGACCATGAGTGAAAGATGAAAAAAATCGATTAAACGCATAGAAATGATTCTCTCATTTCTCAGAAACACACCTTTTATTTCTCCATTTCCTTTCTTTTCTTGTTCCCCTTCTGTCTTTCCCTTTTTTAAAGTAAAAATAGAAGTATGCAGATTTTTTTTTTTTTAATTCAACAATTTAATCTTACCACCTAGTTGCGTTTGCGATTTTTGTTTTTTCGCAGATTCTTGCAATAAAATTATACTCGGTTACTTTAAAATAGGCGTATCAAGTTTAGAAATTTTGCGTCGTCTCCATGGAAACCGTGCGAAAGAAAACAGCTCCACTCTTTTTACTTCCTTTTACGTAGTAAAGGAAGTATTGTGATCGCGAAAAAAAAAATCACTCAAATTCGAGTCTAAATTTTGATTTTGCTCACCCCCGAATGAATGTTCAGTAGTTTTTTCGACCTGTCAGCACGTGCATATGTACCTACCAACATATAAGCAGCCGAAAAATCCTTTTCAACCACCCCCGAGTTAATTACGACGAGTTTTCTCGTGACGTCTGTATGTACGTGTGTGCGTATGTATGTATGTGGGTCGCATAACTCAAAAACTATATGCCGTAGAAGCTTCTAGCTTGGTATGTAGGCTCTGAGGATGGTCTAGTTGTGCACCTCCCCTTGTGGTTGCATTCGAATGTTCCCAAGGGGGTGTTTTACCTTTTTTTTGAGGTAAATCAGTGTTAATTTCAATGCAGACTCAAGTGATATGAATTGGCGCGACCATTTGGCGATATGTCGCCAAGCTTTTGGTCGCCAAGGATTTGACGCCAACTTGGCGACCTATCGCCAAGTTGGCGACAAATTTGGCGAAAAAATTATATTTTGAATTTGGGTTCAACTTGGCGCTATTGGCGATATTTTGCGAAAAATTCACTGAATGATATTAAAATCCCCAATAATTAGAAAATTAACCATTGTAAAATATTTTTTGCATTGTTTCGTGACAGATGAGGGGAGTAAATATTTGAATTGTTACCTTGCTCACTCCAAACACTTTTTTTAACACTTAAGGCAACTACTAAGAAATTTACACGTAAAAGGAAGTAGTGTGGGGTCCATACCAGATTTTTTTTTATGCACTGCTGTTGAGGCATTTCATTTATTTTATGTTTATTGAAGTAGGTTTAAGCTGTTATTAATGTCCTCATGTCTCAGTTATATCTCAACGTCTTCTAACAAATCTAATCATGCACTAATACAGCAAAAATGTCTAAGAAAATGATGTGCTTTATTAACGTTGATTTTTCGATAGAATAATAGTTTACGCACAAAGCAATTTTAACCCTTTGCATTCAACCATTGTCGCAAAAGCTAAGTGGGGAAAAAGTCCATAGCGCCGTCACTATGTCAACCATCGGGGGAATAGTGCGGAGAGTGGTGAATTAATTTTACTTTGAGCCGCCTCCTCTTGTTACACAGGGTACAACTTCGGTGAATAAAGTTGATTGTTTGACGACACGCGGCAATCATTAATCTCCTAAACTGCCCTTCACTTCATTAAGTGAAAAGGAGAGCTGAATGGTTGGTTCACGATTCCATCTATGACTCATCCGTTGATATCCGACTTCATGTTCAAGAAACAAATGCTGCTGGCAACCACAGAGTCATGAGGTGCATCTTAAATTTAATTTTAATGCATTAAGGTGCTGCACAGTCTAATTTGTTTTAATCGGAAAGAAAATCGTCTGAGGAGCTTTTTCTTGATGCTAAAACATAATTAAATTATAGTTTAAAAAAACATGCTTTTAGAGTTAATTTTTAAAAGGTAAAAGTCACGTTCTTTACAAATATAAAAGTAATACACTTAATACTATCATTAATGCTAAAGGTTAAACTATATTTTACGATAATCTAATATAATATTCCCTCTGATTTTCAAAACTATTGAATATCCCAAAAGTTTACATGCAGTTATAATGCATCATTATGTAATGCAGTTTAGCGTAGCCTTTAGTATTTATAATAGTTATCTCTATCTCTACTAATAATAAAGCTGAAGGTGGGTCTGTCTTTCTTTTTTTCTTTCCTTCTTTCTGTCTGTCTGTGACCCGTATTAAGGCCCCTATATAGACGAGCCGACGCATCAAGATTGAGTTTGACCACTTTGGATCCAGCTCGTGTTTGAGCAGTTGCCTCTTTTGGTAAGCTATCGCGTTTTGTAACTTTTCACGTGAATTTAACATAGCTTGGCGTTGTCTAGAAACTTTGCTCTGGTAACCCTAGCTCTGCAACAATGAAAAATGAAAGTAAAAGTAAATGAGTTGGATCCAAAGTGGTGAAACTCAAGCTTGATGCGTCGGCCTATCTATATAGCGGCTCTAACCCGTATTGCGCCAAAACCGTTCGATCGATTTTCTTAAAATTAGTCACAAAATTAGTTTGTAGCATGGATGTGTGCGCCTCGAAGCGTTTTTTCGAAAATTCTATTTCGTTCTTTTTCTATTCTAATTGAATCGGCAGTTTGAAGAAGGGAACGAAGACCAAAATTTCAAAATTGGGTTTTTCCGTGATTGTATATCTCCTACTGTGGATACACATGTTTGTGCGAATAAAAGAACAAAAACCAGGTTGGTTTTTGTTCTTTTATTCTCACTAACATGTGTATCCACAGTAGGAGATATACAATCACGAAAAAACCCAATTTTGAAATTTTGGTCTTCGTTCCCTTCTTCAAACTGCCGATTCAATTCTTAGCTCATTTTTCATACAAATTCAATAAAATGGGGAAGAAATTTTTCATACACATTTTCAAGTCTTATGTCATTCGAAAGCTTAAAATTTTTTGCTGAAAATGATATCAATTAGAAGTTTCTACGAGAATTAGAAGATCTGTAATTGTTTTTAGAATCCCGGAAATTCAAGGCTTACCTTCAGCAAAGTAAGCCAAACGATTCTAAAATGGTTAAGCTCGAGAATGAAACTTGAAAATAAAGATAAAATGGATTACTTTATTACAACGGAAATTAACTTTTCATGTACGAGTAAAATGGTTACATTTTTATACATTTTTTTGTTTCGTTCTTTTTCCCTTAATAATTTTCAAAATGTATTTGTTTTTGTAGCATCTAAACTCCTAGCCTTATTAAAATGAGTTATTTAATTGTTGGAAAAAATCGTCTGTTTTTATTTTCTCAGTTTTTAAGAAATTAAAACTCAGTAAATTAGGAAAATATCGTATAAATTGCGGTATTGCAACGTTCTTTCCAAAGTGTTTCATTTCGGAAAATGTATTATTTTGTTTTTGAAGTTAGGAAAGAAAACTTTCTTCTTTTGAACTTTGGTAAGATTTCTGTTGGTTTCTGTAAGCAACAAAATTCCTCTTATTTTCTCTTTTGGCTTATTTTTATATCATACTCTTAAGGAATTATAGTTGAATTATAACTAAAATAGAGTATTCCTTCTGCTATATCAATTATTTAACAAATGAACTTTTAATTTTATACCACGGGCAAAGCCGTGCGGGTACCGCTAGTAACTTTTATATTTGCAAAGAACACGAATTTTAACTTTTATTCAGAGTTGCATACAAACAACTGAAACATTTATGGGACATCAACTTGTAATATAGTTTAGTCTTTAGTATTAATAATAGTATTAAATATATTACTGTTAAATTTGCCAGGAACATGAATTTTATCTTCTATTCAGAGTGACATACATACATGCATATATACATACATACAAACAAACAAACCCACATGCGAAACTAATAAAAGCACATAATAATGCACTATGAATTATGCTTTATTTCCCGTTGCCAAAAATAAAATCAATTACTGAAAACTTAAGAATGAAAAAAAAAAAAAAAAAAGCACTTGAAACCAGGGCTGCGGAGCCGAAGTCGGGCTGATTTTGGGGTAAAGAAGTCAGAGTTGCGCGTCGAAGCTTAAAACAACTAAAAGTTTACTGCAAAAAATAAAATATGGTTTTTACAGTATAATACAGCTAATTTTATAGTAATTAGCTAAAATTGCTATTTTTACTGTAATAAACTGTAAAATTGCTACTTTTACAGTTTATTACTGTGCATTTCACAGTTTTAAACTGAACCCTCCGCTACCAGTATTATAATTCCTTTTTGCTGTGTAACACAGCTAATTTTATGGTAATAATTATGGTTTAATACTGTACATTTTACAATTTTAAACTGGAACCTCTGCTTTCAGTATTATACTTCAAAAACAACAGTTTATTTTTTGCGGTGTAGGAGTAGGTCACTTTCCCTTGGAGCTTGCATTTCTGTCATGGCTGTGGAGTGGAGTCGAATCGGAGTCGAAGGCTTTAAACTTCTTCGAAGTAGTAGTGATAATTTTTCCACCGACACCGTAGCCCTGATAAAAACATTTGCATTTTGTATTCATTTCGTACTGATTCAGACATTTTATCTACGAGATATGGTGTTTCGACTTTTAGTAATAACTTTTTTCTACATCTTGAAACCAAAACTATAGAGTATATTCAGGATCTGCATAATTTCCTGGTGCGAAAAAACTATTTTTTATTTAATCGTAAGATCAAAATTATTTTGAGTTGTTCAAAAAATAGGCTTGAAATAACTGAATCAAAACACTCTTTTCCATACATCAAGAGCTTTTTCCAACCAAGTTTGTTTGAAGAAAACCCGCCTTTCAGTTCGGATCTATATTGATCTTTCCCCCTAGGTGCTAATGATATGTTTTTTTTTTTTTTTTAGCTGATCAAATTGAACGAATAATTGTTCGAATCAAATTATATGAAGTGGAGAGGAGGGAGGTCACTTGGCCAAGATCTTTCGAGCGAAAAAAAGTTTGTTTTAATTGGACTGTTCACTCAAAAGTTAGGGGACAGACACACCAACAGACCCATTTTCCCCGGCTCAAAGCCCTCCTTTCTAATTTTTAATCTTTCGATATTTATTCAAATTTTAAAGTTATTTTTGAATTTTTTTTGTTACACGCAATATTTTTACGATATATTACGCCACCTTTCATGCTTTATTTGCCTTTTTGTGTTTAAAAAATGACACTAAATTACATTAACAGTTACACTTAAATTTAAAATAATCGACCAAAACTCCATTAGTAAAATTTACTAAGAGCTTTTATCAAATCTGAGTTATTAACAAATATTGAAAACTTGTCAATTTACTTCAGATTTCAAACTATTTTGCTCTTAGAATAAAAAAAAAAAAAAAAAAGCGGCAGAAAAAAATGATGCAGGGTGAAAATTACCTACAATTAATTACTCATCTAATTTAGTAATTGTTTTTGAATTCCTTGGTAAAGAAATCATACTTTTGAAAAATGCAATTTTTTTAAACTTTCATATTTTCCTCTATTTCAGATGCTTGATTGATTATGAATGAATGCCTCTAATATGCTCTTTTTTTTTAACGTAACATGTTAAAGTGTCTTTTCGATATTTCTAAATTTTCGTTATTGCCTTCAGCGTAGTTTTGCCACTAGAATACTTTAAGGTAAAATTCCATTAATCTAGTCATTCATACTAAGTTTAGTACATGTTAAACCATTTCTTTGGTGTTTCATTTTTTCAAAAGTGCTTCTGAAGTACTTACTGAAGTGTTTCCTTAATTATTGCAAAGTAAATAGCATTCCAGTATGCATAGTCATATTTCTAACTGTGCAAGTGAAAGTTGAATTTTCCTCTCCACCCGCGATGTAGGAAAAAAGCACGTAAAAGGAGCCGTAAAACCTATCATGCCTGCTGGACTAAAAGAACATACTGAGTTTAAAGATGAGGGTAGGAGAATTTTAAAGTTTGAGGAAGTTTGTTTTAACCAATAATAAGCATACGTATTAGACGAAATATGCTCGTTTACTTCGACTATCCTGCTGAGATCTGCTTTAAAAGACACAAATAGATTCCGTTAGTTACGATTTACGAAACTTATGTGTTTTTCGGTTAGTAACGAAATTTATGTTTCTTCTGTCTAGAATAAAAAGTTATTTAAAAAAAATGAAACTAATGTTAAATGAAGGAGTATGTGGGTCAAAGTAAAATAGTAAAATATTTCATCTGTTTTCAGCGTCGCCTATTTGGTAATACTTTAACTTTGCCGTGACATTTGTAATCTATTCTAATCAGGAAAAAGTTATCTTTAATGATCAAGACATATGACAATCCAAGCAATTTTCAAACATTGATAACCACTCACATTTTAATATTTTCTTGTAAATCAAAAATTATTCATGTTATTATAAAAAGATAAATATCTTGCTATTAACATTTAAGACGTTAATGGAGACTTTTTAATATTCGGAGCAGTATTTATTAGGGATGCACCGATTAATCTGCCATAATTGGCCACTTTGCTAATTATTTATAATCGGCAAAATTGGGCCGATTAATCGGGGAAAAAATATTTTCTCAAATACACTTTTTTAAGTGTACCTTTGACAAAAATTCTGCTACATAAATTTGTTACCAGTAAATAACTGTAATTATCTATAAACACATAAGATATATACACTGTTGCAACATTTTTCATGTGTCGATATTTTCTCCTTTAGTACAGTACTTTTAGGTAACCTTACAATTTTCATAGAGTAAAAGTCTTGAATAAGTGGCGACAAATAATTGAAAAAAAAAAAAAACACTAAAATGCTCCAAAATTAGCATTTTTACCGCATCATCCTCCCTATTTTTTTTTCTCTTTTTTTGTTAACATTCATCTCTAGTTAATATAATGTAAGTTTATAGTAATAATATGAAACTTGCTCAAAGAAATTTTATGAAATTATTTAGTGAAAATTAGGAAAACAGAGGAAAATAATTAGTTACTCAGAAATAAATTAGTAATTATTCTTAAAATCGAAATTGTGAAAGAAAAAAAAGTGATATAGAAATTAGTAGCATTAAAAATATTATTCATAACCACAAATCGGCTCTCCGATCAATCGGCCGATTATCATCAGCCGATTAAATCGGCCAATTTGTTTGTCGGAGAATCCCCAGCATTTATTCATTTAACGTTGCTGTTGTCTTGTGCCAGCAGTATGGTATGCGCTGCTTCCCTTTTCCAACTATACCGTCATTTGGTGAGAAGTCCGACTGCCAGAGTACTCACATGCCATAGGGACCCGTTTATAGACTCACAGCACAGCACATACACATTTCATTTCATTTCACCCTCCAGGGTCCCCCGTACCTACCAGCTTAGTGGTTTAACCGGGATAGGGCCCTGAAGAGCTCTCTGTTCTTAATTTTGAACCAGGCAGCACATACACACATGGAAAGGACAAGGACAGGAGAGAAAAAGGACAGCTATGTCCTTGCCGGGATTCGAACTTGGGACTCTTCCATCTCCGTTAGACTTCTCTGACCACTGGACGAGGTGGCCGGCTATTCATTTAATATGAAGCTTATTTTTATTTTAAATATTTTGTGCAATTAGTCAAGTTTATGCGAGTTAAAGTTGATGGGGTAGAGTGAAATTAGCTCATTTTGTTTGCTTATTCAATCATTTGACAAAACACTTAACGCATTCATTAATTATTATTTAATTTTGTTCATTTGATGATTAGCTCATTTATTTTTTCTTATAGATTAGTTAAATTGCTTGTGAATGCTCTTATTTTTTCATTATCGAATTGTCGATTAATTCATATTTTTATTTTCTCATTTATTTAATCGGAAATATGTTTAATAATAAAATAGAAAAACTTTCACAGGAAAAATATTTTTTTTCTCACTTTTCTCCATGAAAATAAGGGATAAATCCCCTCCCACTTTTCTTTCTTAAAATTTCAAATTTATTGCCAAAAATTCAAATACTTCAATTCAAGTCTTAACACAAAATAAATTGCTGTTTCTTAATCCATTAATGCCTGACTTTTTTTTTTTTTTTTGCAAACATATTTTGTATACTGGTTACAAACAGTGTTTAATGGACAGGAAAAATAATTAAAAAAATCTTTTGTAAAAAATAATTGTTTTATTAAGGAAAGAAAAATCGTCCTTTAAAAGTTACGATAGACCCCAGAGGGTACATACTTTCTTTACTTAAATTTTTTTCTGCCTGCGATATAATATTTAAAAAGACATTTTATAAGAAATAAAATCAGCAATTAACATAAAACTTAGCTTTTTTTCTTGAGATTGTGAACGGTGTAATTTTTGATAAAGATCATATTAAAACTGCTACAGAACACACTTTACAATGGTTATGTGCTGCAATCTGTTAATAACGAATTGAAACAATACCAAGGTACAAATTGAATACTATTATTTGGTTGAAATGTTCATTTTGTGGAAATTCACACCCTTTTTTTGGACCGTCCCTAAAAAGGGACGCTAGGTATTAATGGTTTAATGTAGTGCAATTTTCATTAGTTTACGAATTTTGAATTTGTTTATTTTGAAAAACGTAAGTTATCTTAACTCTTTCATTTTGTACCCCATTCCAATACCTGCTCTTGCTCCATTTATTCGTTTATATCTAGTCCTTTCAATTCCTGGAATTTCACAACAAAGAAAATGCTGCTGCTTTGAATTTCATTAAAATCAAAGAAATCAAAAGACAATTTCGCGTTTCTTTTAGCAAATAATGAACATAATTATTGGAAAGGGTTCAAAGGAGGGCTGAAAGGCTAGAAAATTGACTTCCTAATTTAGAGTATGATTCCAGGCTTAGAATATTGAATATGTATAGCTTTGAGCAAATAAGACTCAGAGAGGACTTGATTGAGTTACTTAAATTTATTAAAATTAATGATGTTAATGGCTTGAATTTTTGCATAGAAAGCAGAACAAGGGTCATTATGTGTGTTTTTAATCTTTTCAAATCTCAAGCTAACATGGAGACTAGGAAAAAATTGTTACTTTAGTAGGGTTGTGAGCACCTGGAACAGTTCACCGAAGAGATTGTAATGGGCAAGAAGTTGATAGCTTTAAGAGGACCATTGATCTTCATTGGGTGGGACTATAAATTGAGTTGTATAGAACCAGCCTAGCAAGGCCCTGTTTATTGATCGTCACTTTGTATTTCTATTTTTGATAGCCTACATCATTTATAAAAGTTGAAAATTGTCAAAAGTTTCCTTAATTTAAGTTTTTGTGTCTACCTGAAAGAAAAGTCATCATTTTAAGCAATAAAATTTGATATTATTTTGAGGACAAAGAAACTAAACGTCAGCTTTAAAAGTAAGGTATTATTTTTATGAAAGTTGGCACGTTAGTGGAAATTAATCTCCATCTAGTAAATTCCTTAAAGTTTGAGAGAAAAAGCTTAAACGTTCAATTTAGATAAAAATGGATTATTTTTAGTTTTTACTGTTTAGTTGAAAGTTAACTATCATACGTTAAAATTACCATGAAACAGATAAATAGCTTACTCCAAAGATTTTTATGCTTACATTAACTAATAAATGTAACATTGATGCAGTGTGAAATACTGTTTATTTAATCAATAAGTCAGAACAAAAACAGTATCAGAGGGTTTTTTTTTAATCAATAAACATGCAATCAGTACAGTACTGTATTTTATCTCGGTGGTGTTCGGTTTAGTAGACGTTCGGATTTCGGGGGTTCAAATTTAAGACGTTCAACTGGGAATGCTTGGATCAGCAGTGTGGTCGTGAAAATACACAACACAACCAATTAGTTAACATCAACGAGTGTTTCCCGTAAGCTAGAAAAGACAACAAGCCAAGATCGGGCTTATTCATAGAATGGATATTATCAGTTGTTTGTCTCAGGTGCCAGTTATCAGTTAAAAGAACAGAGATAAGTAGTTGGAAGGAGATACGCCCTATTTGCGCTTCCTATGGGGAAAAGAGAAAAGTGAATTTACAAATTTACATAATACAGTGGCGTAGCTAGCAAGGGTGTCACCCGGGCGGTAATTCATGGTGTAGGGGGTGTACGATTTTTCCATTGAATCCCATCCTTTATATCGCTCTGATTCAGTCCTTAATGACTTCTTTATGTCCAAAATCAAAGAACATCTCCGGGATGACGTTTCTCACCTTCAGAAGCAGTAGCGGAAGCGATTGTGAACGGTGTGTCTAATAATGGCTTCCGGCATGTCCTTAAAGACAGGAAAAAGGATATGACAAGCGGATTCCGTGTACTGGGGACTGTTTTGAAAAATGCCATCAACATTTGATAGATTAGTTCACAGAGTTACGGTTTCGTAATTTCTGGCCAATTTTTATTGAACAGCCCTTGTATACTAAAACACCAAAAAGAAATTTTGATCATGTATTATGGTAAAGATGATACGTTGTGGAGTAAGACCCGCATGAGGCCCGGGCAACACTATGGCTTGGTCAGGGCCTGGACACGACATGGACGGATACAAGGGAGGGGCAATGGGGCGATCACCCCTCCCTTAAGGCCCCACCATCAGTAACTTTTTAATATTTTAGTTCAAAAAACTTACTTTTTAACGAGTTTAATGATGTTGAAAGAAGGAAGTCTTTCGAAATTGAAGTCCGAAACCAAAGTAATCAATATTTGCAAACCAGAACACATAGTAAAAATTAAGTAATAAAATCAATCGCCCCTCCCTTGAAAAAATTCTGGATCCGTCCTGACAAACCACTTTACCATTACTTTGTCAAATGTAACTGTTACAGAGCTCTTTTTCATCGTGAATGCCCAACAAGGGGAGGGGACTGCGGCATTGAAACTTTTACGGATGTTATTTTGAGGGGGAGTGTGCTCTCGCTCTTAGGAGTCATCGAATTTTTTTTTTTTTTTTTTTTTTTTTGTTTAGGGGGGTGTACCTTGCACAATTGCATGCCTTTAAAGCGTATTGTATTAGTTTGAATCTCGTAGTAAGATCAGTGTGCCTTCACTCCACTTTTGCATCAGTTGAAAGATTTGCAACTGTACATCACGTGCATCGGTTGAAATTTTATGACATCAGTTCCAGCATCCCCGCTTCACTTATGAGTCGTATATCATCGGCGAATGATCCACGTGAACTTTTTCCTGGAAATAGAACGTTTCGAAAAAGCGCAGGGAACGCGTAGTGGCAGTTGTAGTAAGAGTTCAATGCAGCAATTAAATGCATGGCGTGCCGGTGATAAAATCGTTTGCGAATAAACAAACTGGAAGCAGGCAGATAAAAGTTTCAAAATTTTGACGGAACTTTCTCGGCTTTTTATGCATTAATTCATACTATTGCATTTGATGATGCATAAGAGCATAAAGCAAAACATAGGCTTTTTTTTTATTCCTTTTTTGTTTAAGGCAGGAATTCAAGTAAAACAGGCAATCGCAAATTGTAATCGCTACTAGAAATGAATTACATTAGAACGTTTCTTGATAAAAACATCGTGACGTCAGCGTGACGTTTGCCTATGAAAAACGAGCTGGATAAAACGTCACAGCCTACTTGGCGAATAAGAGGAGATCGCTGACTGCTTGTGAGCTCTTATTGGCTCCACCCGTAGTGACGTCAGTGCCAAGTAGCGATTGCAACTTATCCAAATTTGGGAATTTGCGATTGCAATGGTGTTTCACTTGAATTCCTGCCTAACAGAATGTTTCAAACTTTAATATTAAAAAAAAGAAAACTAATAAATGAATTGAATGAATGGTAAGAGGTTACTTTTGTGTGGATTATAAATTTATCATAAAAAATATCGAATCTGAGAGCAGACTTTTTTATTCTTCATTTATTTATTTTTAATTAATTAATTAATTTATATTTTAACTTCTCAATCAACAAACGAATCCATAATTAGGCAAACGATTAGCGATAAAACGTCTCCATGATTAGAGAATCGAAGTTTGATGAAATCGTTCTACAGCATTAATGTGTGGGTGAATGTCTCGAAAAATGCGAGTTTGACCACGGAATCTTACAATTTTTTAAGATATTTTGAAATTAAAAGTAACTGAATATTTTAACTACACATTGGTAAAAGATTTCTTTTAAAAATTAGGTGTAAGGTCAAGGTGAACATTTTCCCTCAATTTAGGAGGCTACATTTCACTATTACAGATCCGCCAAATATTAGGTTTCATGTAATATGCATGATACATTTCCTGTATCTATATATATATATATATATATATAAAGATGACGGGCTCTGTGTGTTTGTTTGTATGTATGTTTGTAACCGATGGCTAGAAGCCCCCACAGCACCTACAGACCAGACACTCGGCCCAAAATTCGAACGTATCCCAGTTCAATGCACCTCGAACGCCGAATTCTAAATTTCGAGTTACTTATTTTAAAATTAATTAATTAGTCTCATTTTTTGTGTATCCAGATAATTGAGCGGGGAAAACTTTCCCTCACCCCCAAACATTATACATCGCTGGAAAGGGTTTTGTTTTTCTGAAAAAGAAAAGTTTTAGCACGTTTATCTCCATTAATTAGAGCAGGAGATATTAATTAATCAAATTTAGTCAATTTTCAACGCTTATCTCTATACACAACTTAAACAATAAGTCCATTTTAAAGACAAACTGTTCTTTCTTCCTTGAAGTTACATAGTGGTTTAAATTTGCGGATAGAAATGCTTTGAAAATTGACTACATTTGAGAAATTAATATCTCCTGTTACTTACTTAACTAAATGTCTTTTTAATTTATTTGGCGAATTGTGTGCTTTAAACTTTAGCAGGATTTTTAGTGGAGTTTAAAAGGTCGTGGAGCACATTTGAATTAAAGAATATAATAATTTTACTTCAGTGGGTTGGAATGAATTTAAATTTATTCAGTTGACTTCCTTTACGTTTATTGCACGGGCATCGCAGTGCGGGAACTGCTAGTAATTTATGTGACTAATATAATATAAATACGTAATACACATACATGCAATATTTACATAAATTGTAATTTTTATTGATAAGTATTGAACTATCTACTTATATTAAAAACTGAGTATCTTTCTATCTTTCTTTCTTTCTTTGTTTCTATCTATGTCATGCTTCTTTCTCCTGAACGCCAATGAGCTGAAAGTCGAACAAGTACCGATAGATCCGTAATTCTTCAGGCTTCATTAGTTTTTATTTCCATAAGGTTTGATAAAGGAATTCTGAAGAAATTGAGAACAATCTTCAAATTTTTGCTCAAATTTAAAGCAATTTGTCCAAAATGATTAAGTATGAAATGAAATCCATTGTTATAAAACGAGGCTGATATGAAACAGTAATAATAATGATGATGAGACTTTTGAATGAAGGCTTTACTGAGTCAAACATGAAATTCATATTAGCGGGCCACGTACGTAGTATTTTTATCGCTAGCAACTTGTTCTAATAGGAAAGTGCACACAAAATTTTTTAGCTGTCATTTAGGGTGAGTGTTAAGCATGCGTCACTTGACATCGCTATTATTTATGAAGTAGCCCGTGCAACAGCGGGCCACGTAGCTAGTATTAACATAACATCTCACGTTTGAAATTTTAATTCGAAACTATTTTTGAGAAATTGAAATTATTTATAACAGATTGAGGAAGAAACAACACTAAAATGAAAAAAATTAAAATTAAATCAAAATTTGAAATCTCCGACATTTTTTAGGACTGTAATGGCAAATTTGACACTGAGCACCTACAGCCTTGAAAATTGATTCAATGTTATTCTGCACCCTGAAGATTTGCACCTCGGTGTGTTATTTTTAGATTTTAAATCAGTTTTTTTGTTTGAATTTATGTTATAAGGTAAAATTTTCCATAAATCTATATCTATAAAAATGAGTATATGTATATATACTTGTTCTCTATACAAATCCACAGTTTGCGTCAGATTTTCATCAAACTTGACACAGAGGTTCCTTGATGCCCTAGAATTCTCATAGGCGGGATCTTGAAATTTTAAAAAATCTAAAAAGCTCAAATTTAAATTTTTTGTCAAAAAATGACCCTTTTATAGGAATCTAGCCTATTTATATTGTAATCGAGATAGGCCTTTTAGCATTCAAATTGATGAAATTTAAGATTTTTAAATATGAGTATTTTCCAACAATGATTACGATTAAAGTAATGAATTTTCTATTAGAGGCTCACCTATTTCCTTTTAGCATTGAAATAAGTAAAAAACAATCATAATTCATGTGGACTTTATAAAAAGAACCACGGATTTGAATTTCAAATTTGCAATGAGACGACAGTTGCGTCTGTAATGGAGATAAGCCTTCAGAACGAGAAATAGATTTATTTCTGAGTTATAATAATTTTTACTTTGTAGTTGGGAACAATTAATAGAGAAAAGTTAATATTTTAAATTTGGCGGGTGATATTGATGCAATTTTTTCACTTCCATGTGCATATATTTCATGCCAGTGGACGCGGCAAAGCACAGACAACATTTATCTTTAATTTTCACCTTTTGATAAGACTATTTTTCTGCAAACGTTTAACTTTCTGTAATATTTTAGTTTTTTTTTTCAAAGTTTGTACCTAAGAGACAGATTGATGCAAATTATTTTATACCCATATGAATAGAACTCTTTCAAACTTTTTTTCCCCTGAATGCTATGTTGTATTAATAAGCACCCGGGCAACGCCGGGTATTAAGCTAGTTGCATTATAAAGGAAGGAAAGAGTTCCTTCTTTCCTTAGCATCCTATAAATAATTCGAAAGCTTTTTTTTTTTTTTTCTGCACAAGATGAATGTTGCTGATAAGCACAATATTACCAGAGACCATGAATTTGAGAACAACTTTTCAAACGCATAAAACTGGCCATTATGCCATGTGTAAAATTTGATACAAGTTAGTTTGGACCCTGCGGTGAGCGTACTAGGAAGTGGTTCTTTTTTAAAAATCTGGTTTGTTATGAATTATTTTATTGTGTTCTTTTCTGTTCGCGTGGCAGCGGAATTTTTCGTATTGGTTCAGTTATAATGAGCTTTTTAATTATTTTCTTTTTTGGGAGTAGGGAGTAAGATTTTCATCTTGCTCAATTGGTAATGCTTATCTCTAGCGTATCTTCTCTTCGTTCGCGTAATCTGATTCCTCCCCTAGCAGATGATTTAACACCAAATAAGATTGCGAAACAATCTTCTCCAGGCGTTTGTGAGAGTTTCGCTGTGTCTCCGTAACACGAAGAGATTTCACAGGTTTGTTCAACTTTGTGTTTTACCACACCAAGTTCAATATCGTCCTGTAATTCAATACTTTCCCGTCCAAAATTACTGCGAAAACCGCGAGTCAACGACCTCTTTTTATCTCGAAACGTTTCTCCTATCATTCGCTTGCACGTGAGCCGAGAGAGAGCCGCAGGAAATGACAGAAGATGGTTTCGCCAAATTTCGCTGCCATTAATATGCATGGTGATTGCGCATCATTAGGGGCGTGACATCGTGTTTGAAAAAAAACGATGTTTTTGTTTTCATCGTCGACTTTGCTGGAATCCTTGTTTGTCGAATACTGTCCGTCCATGAAAGCTGCGTCTAGCACTCGCGAACAGTTCCACTTTAAAAGGGGTAGATGGGTTGTGGGCGATAGCTTTCCGAAGTTTTCTATTTAGAACTTGAATTTGCTATATCTTTTTGACATATTCAACTAAACTATGTATTTGAAATGAGCATCGTTTCACGTTGTTTGATCCGGTTCAGAATGCGTTTTATTATTTTTCCCCTTTATTGTTATCTTACCTAACATGCCTATTTTGGTAAGAACAGAGAGCACCTGACGCGTGCGTAAATACGTGGAAGGTTTTACCTAAAAAGATTAGACAGAATCATGTCTTGCATTGCATGTTTTTTCTTCATCGATGGTTATTTTTTAATGGGGAAAAAAAGTGCCACAAAAATACATAAATAAAAGAGCGAACAACATTTATAAATATTACTCCGTAAGTTGATAAACAATTTATTATAATGATATACCAGCGCAAACACTCCAGGGCCTCACCACACATACCACTTCACGTAGTTTAAGCGGTTGAATGAGGCCCTGAAAAGCGTTCAGTTTTCTTGATCCAGATCAGGAGCCGAGAAACACCTGATCCTGAAACCCCAGAGGTATTGATTTAGAATGGGACCTTGAAGAACTGGAAGACTTTATGACCATGAGCATATTTAACATGCCCCAGACACCATTAGCAAACATGGAGGATTTATTGCCGGCTTTTATCGAACCTGGTACCCTCCCTACCAATGATGCACATTCTCACGCGACATAATTTGGCTCATACGAAAAGGATGTAACGAGACTTTTTTACGCCCAACGTATCTTAGATCTAACTCGAACTCCTCACCCACAACACAAGATTTTACGGAAGCGAAATACGGGGAGGAGACGGAGAGAAGGTGGAAACAGAAAGATTCTTCCAATTAAAGAAATATTTGGTGCATCGGAACTCTTTTGTGTTGAATAGCATTTTTTTTTCCCTTCCGTTCTCCGATTAAGTCGATTAGAATCAAAACCCATAAAGTCCATTTCTGAAAATCCGAAGCCGAAACTATAGATCTAAAAGGGTATTGACTTAAAACCCTTACTTTATATTCACTTTTTGTTGAGATCTAGTGGTTTTAACTCAAATCTAAAGCAAAAATGTAAGGTTTTATTTATTTACTAGCGGTACCCGCACGGCTTTGCCCGTGGTATAAAATTAAAAGTTCATTTGTAAAATAATTGATATAGCAGAAAAAATGCTCTTATTTTAGTTATAATTCAACTATAATTCCTTCAAAGTATGACATAAAAATCTGATATGGACCCCACACTACTTAATTTTACGTGTAAATTTCTTAGTAGATGCCTTAAGTGCTAAAATAGTGCTTGGAGTGAGCAAGATAACAATGTAAAATTTTTTTGGGGGGAGATTTTTTTAAACTAATTTATTTATTTACTTAAATTATTTATAAATTTATGTCTTTATTTAAATTACTTTTACTTCTTTATTACTTTTTTTATTAATTAATTACACTGGCGGAAAAAAAATCCCAACACCAAGAAAAGCTTGCATTAGATAAACGAAATTTGGTAGGCGTGTTTATACAACTGAAAGATGACATCGACTGAAATTTCGCGCTCCGCGCATAAGTGTGGCGCAGCTGGCATCACTCAGAACATGCAAATAAGGCTTGTTTTAAAAGCGTGTTGTAAAGCTCGTGAGTATTATTTTACCGTGAAATTTGACGCATTGCGTTCATGTTGGGCCGTGGTGGCCCCATCGGTAAGGCATCGGACTCGTGTCCGCTGGGATCCGGGTTCGATCCCAGCCGATCAAAGATGCACCGTCTTGATTAATGGTGGCTGGGAGGCGTTAAAAATGTCGTGGTCACAAAGTCCTCCAAGTGAAACGATACCTCTGGGGGGTGCTGGGCCTAGGGTTTGCTCGACCCTAGGTTCTGGCTCAAAATTAAGAACAGAGCGCTCTTCAGGGCCCTATCCCGGTTAAACCACGAAGCTGTGGTAGGTACGGGGGACCCTGAAGTGTGAAATGAAATGAAATGAAATGCGTTCATGTTAGCCAGGAATGCCTTGCAGAAGACGAAGAAGCCATTATCAACAGCTCACCGAGTTTAAACGAGGTGACAATTTGGCTACGAAAAGGTGGATTTTCATTTCGCGATATTGCAGAAATACTCGGGGGGAATGTTTCCTCCATGCATGATTATTGGAAGCTATGGTCAAGGGATGGTACTACCTCAAGAAGATCGAGTTCCGAGCTGCCACGTGGCACGACTGAGAAGGAAGATCGCCGAATCCTGCGTACGGCTGTGGCGCATCGTACTGCATCTGCGGCTGACATTCGAGCTGCAGTTGGTACCGTCGTGACCCAAAGAACGGTAAGAAATCGCTTACTTCAAGGACAGCTCCGAGCCAGGTAGCATGTAGCCGGTATTCCATTGACTGCAAACCATTGCCGTTTGCGACGGCAGTGGTGTCAAGACAGAGCTCACTGGAGGTCGGAGTGGAGATCTGTTGTAATTTCTGATGAAAACAGATTCTGCCTTGGTGCCAGTGATGGCTCTATGTTAGTCAGAAGGAGGCCAGGGGATCGCCTGCATCCAAGCTGTCTGCGCTCTAGACACAAGGGAACTACACCTGGAGTCATGGTCTCGGGAGCAATTTCCTAAGACAGCAGAAGCACTCTTGTAGTTATCCCAAACACACTGACTGCGAATTTGTCGTCAGTCTGGTAATTCAACCTATAGTACAGCCCTTCATGAGTAGCATTCAAGGGGGAGTTTTCCAACAGGATAACGCTCGCCCTCACACCGCTGCTGTAACGCAATGTGCTCTACAGAGTGTTGACATGTTACCATGACCTGCAAGATCACCAGATCTGTCTCCAATAGATCACGTATGGGATATCATTGGATGGCAACTGCAGCGTCATCCACAGTCAGCAATGACTGTCCTAGTATTGACACAACGAGTGCAACAAGCATGGCACTCCACACCACAAAGTGACATTCAGCACCTGTAAGACACAAGGCATGCACGCTTGCAGGTTTGCCTTCAAAATTCTGGAGGTTACACCGGCTATTAAAGTAACATAATGTCACATTTGCACAGCATTTTCTTGAGCTTAAATTAGCCAGTGATCTTGTACATTTAATCAATTAAACATGATAACTAGACAACTGCATTACCCAAATTTCATTAATCTACAGTAATTTTTTCTTGGTGTTGGGATTTTTTTCCGCCAGTGTATTATTAGTATTATTTATTTATTTATTTTTTTTTTTTTTTTGTGCGTGTGTGTGTGCTTGGAATGTCTGGAAAAAGGGAAAAAAAAGCGATTCTATTCTGTACATATACTTCGAACTTTAAAAAATTATAATACATAAAAAAATAATAGTTATAATTTAAAAAAATAAATAAATATTCAAAAAATGAGTAAAAAAAGAGGGGTAAAAATAAAAATAAAAAGCACAAGAGGATTGTAAAAAAAATTTATGGTTGAATGTGCGCCATTGAGCCTGGGAGGGGGGGGGGCACCCATGCCTCTGGTCATACCAATTTAATCTGTTGAATTCAATATGTTACAGAAGTTGTAGGAATAGGTTTCAAAATGAATTTAATTCAAGTCTTCAAAGCGATATTTTTTATTTATTTATTTATTTTATTTATTTATTTATTTATTTTTTTTGAAGCTTGGCATAGTTATCTTACCCTACTTTATCCGGCAATTTTTTTTAGGTCTAACGGTTTGAAAATCTCACTAACATAGAGAAAGTATACTTTATTTCTGTGATTTGCCAAGCAAAACATATTTCTTTTCTCCATCTTTTTAAATTTTAATTTTTCAAATGAAGTTTACCTGTCATCTGTAGGATTTTTTTTTTTTTTTTTGACGTTAGACAGACATCTCAGTTTGCAAAATATCCTCCGAATCTACTGTGTTTTTTTTTTTTTTTTTTGGATGCATACTTTTTTTTATACTAATTATTTTTGGAGTTAGTCTCCAAAAAGGAACAAATCGCGGGCCTTTCCACAGAATATCAGATATTTCGTCTTGCATTTGGCAGCTCTATATTTATTTCAATATGCGTGATTGTCTCTTTTGAGCCTTTTCTAAGAAACCGCACATACAAGTATGATTTCTTAGACAAGATAAGTTTGTATATTACACCTTTAGAAATGAAATATACACCTGTTACGCTCAGGACAAGAAGTCTGCCTTTTTGCAGAACTGCCCAAACAGGATCCTTTCCTTGATTTCGAAAAGTTTAATTGGAAATCTTCATTGATAAAATTTGCGTTTAATATTCTTCAGATCAAACGCAAACAAAACGTCAGAAACTTCCGCATTACAGCGGACCAATTAAACGGCAGGGTTAAAAATAGAAACTAATTATTGTTGTCTTGAACATGCCAGCTTTTGTATTATAATTTGAGCATAATAACGGGATCCAGTGATATTCTGGCGACAGCATGATTGTACATTGGCTTATTGAAGATGGATAAAGCGAACGGCTAATTAGAATAATTATTATTTACGTATCATATCAGAAAAAGAAAACCACTTTTTTACACAGAAGGTTCTTTTAGAATTCACATGGATTTGCTCCAGAGAAAAAAAAAGACTTGCATCGCCTTTTTCAGGGCTGGATGTCAAAAGAATAAGCTATCGTTTGTGGTCTTTTGAACTTTAGAAGCTCCCAGCCCACAGGTGCCAATCTCAATAGTCAACCCTCTATTTAAGCTCAATTCTCCATCCGTCTTGTCGAATGCAAGTGTCAAGAAAGGTGCCTCCTTAAAAGACACCTGCCGAGAACTTGTGTGGCCCTTCGTGGTTCTATTTGGGAATTGCAAGTCATGTATTTTGGCACCGTCGGGACTTATGAGTCATGCGTATCTTGGGGAGAATCTTTTTTTCAAGGGATGAATGATTCATGATTGAGTCATTCACCAGGGGGACAATCAAGTGTTAGTTCATTTTGAAATGTTTTGAAATAAAAAATAAAAATAACCTTGTAAAAATTATGTACAATTGCGAATTAGAAGATTTCAAGACATCATCCCCAGGTTTAAATTTTTGGGAGGGGAGAATTTTCAATTCGCACAATGAAATTTCAATTTTTATAGAACCAGCGGGTGACCGAGCTCCGCTCGAGAAAAACAGGTATCGAAGCTAACTCGAAGATTTAAATTTTCGATTGTGATTTATCAAAATAATACATGCCATAAGAAAATTTGTGAAACCATTGGTGAAAAGATAACCGGTTAAAGTGCACCATTGTAAACTATTCTAAACAAAGTTAGAATTTGGAAAGGGAACTATTCTATACAAAGATTAAGTTTGAAAAGTCATAGGGAATAAAATGTAATTGATAACAAAAAAAAAAACTATACAATTAAAGAAATGGTACAAAGTGAGCAGTAGTTCAATATTTTTGACAAATTTATTTAGAAACACCAAACCTCGTGATTCCTCGTGGCCCAAAACCCCAAACCCCCAAGTTACCGGAGTTAATTAATTCTGGGGCGATTTTCGACTTCGCAACCATTCCTCGTATTACCCCTAACGTGTACCAGGGGACCGAGCCCGCTCGGTTAAAAAAAAAAAGAGGTTTGTAAACTCGTGTTTTTTTCTAAAGTGCGAAGTACTTATTTAGATAAACTTGAAAAGCATTTTTGAGCCTTTGGTTGCAATTACGCATTCAAAACAGCCGTAGTTTATTTTAAAAAACACAACCCTATTTAATCCATGCTCATCGTAAAATCACACCTAATTTCATTTCATTTGGCGCCGAAGGCGCGGGAGTGTTGATGAGAATGGATGCAGAGTCCCTGTTCTCCAGTACGCATTTGGTTCCAGTTGGTTTTGACTTTCACTTCACTTAACACTCCAGGTCCCCCCCCCCCCCAGTACATACCACAACTCGATTTTTAACCAGGATGGGGCCCTGAAGAAAGCTCTGTTCATTTTTGAAGAAGGCGCAAGGACCGAGTAAACCCTTGGCCCAGCACACCCCAGAGGTTTCGTTTCACTTGGAGGATTTTGTGACCACCAACATTTTTAACGTCCCCCAGCAACCATTAATGAATGTGGACCTTTGATCGGCGGCTATATGATCGACCCGAGACCCTCCGGTTACGAGTCCGACGACTTACCGATTGGACTACCGCGGCCTCAGGCCCATATATAGACGAGCCGACGCATCAAGATTACCACTTTGGATCCAGCGCGTGTGTAAGGATTGTCTTTTCTGGCCAGTTATCGCTTTTTGGTAACTTTTTACGTAAATTAACAAAGCTTGGCAATGTCCCGAAACTTTGCTCTGGTAACCCTAATTCCTCAACAATGAAAAATGAAAGTGAAAGTTAATAAGTTGGATCCAAAGTGGTGAAACTTAAGCTTGATGCGTCGGCCTGTCTACATAGCGGCTCTACCGCTGCCCATACCCAATTCTAACTTTATTTTGATCGATCTCTTTTAAATTTCAAAAACAATAACAATTCTAACATGTTGCCAAAAATTATTTGCCAAATACCATAAAAACATAAATTTACGCTGATGTGATTAAATATGAAATCCATTGTTAGAACGTGGTTGCTATGAAACAGTATAACAATAAGAGTAATCCATAAAGAAAATGGCGTAGTAAGAAATCTTCTCAAACTTTTAATGAATCCTATCTGAACTCCGAACTTTTCGACCGTAGCGCTTCAAAACCGGCGCCAATCGATTCCTCGTGGCCAAAAACCCCAGACCCCCAAGTTTACCGGAGTTTATTAATTCTGGGGCGATTTTCGACATTACAAACATTCCTCGTATTATAGTATAGGATAATAAGATGCGATCAGGCACAGATTGTACATTCTCACATGGAAAGAGAAGATAAATTATGAGAGGTATGAAAAAAATAAGTGAGTAAATAAAAAAAAAATAAAAATATAACGCAATTCTGCACAAGTATCTTCCAATTGCCGAATCGTCAGAGAAAATACCGAAAAAGGAATTTTTTGGGATGTCGCCTTGATTATCCCCAAGATCGTCATTTTTTAAGTTTTAACTGGGAAAACTAAACAAACTTATTCTATTTTTAAAACAAATAAAAACTTCAGTTACGATATACATGATTAAAAA
The DNA here is from genome assembly GCA_038373865.1 of Uloborus plumipes. Taxonomy (NCBI): domain Eukaryota; kingdom Metazoa; phylum Arthropoda; class Arachnida; order Araneae; family Uloboridae; genus Uloborus; species Uloborus plumipes. The sequence continues at coordinate 70,934 of JAXGGA010003674.1, read as the reverse complement.
TACAGCTAAAATGTTCTCCTGTATACGATAAGTTACAAACAAATAACAACTTTGAAATCTCATAGCTAGCAATTAATGTAGCAGACACGTATTTCGGGTTTGTACGGCCTTCTTTCCTTTTATATATGTTTTTTAATCGCCAAGCAAAAAAAACGAAGATAATAATAACGATAATAATTTTAATAATGAAAAGAAAAAAAATAAGGAAAAAAAGAAATGGGGAGAAAAACGGTTATTGTCATGATGCTAGTCCGAGAATTTCTCCTCTTTCTACAACTATAAATTACTTAGTTTAAGGTCAAGGGTCTTTCTATCTTAGCTACACTATAGCAGCCGTATTTTCTCAGGTTTGTTACATAGTCGACCTCGACCATATTATTTACCGTTCAATAATAGCTTTACAAATATTTAGTAAATAGTTTGCAAAAATTATGCAACGTTAGGATAAAAAAAAAAGTTGTAAATCTGAGACAATTTCTGGGAACCTGAAATACTTGTGCTACACCATAGCTTTTGATGACATGATGATGGTGCGAAAGAAGAACATATGATTGTGTAATCATGAATGTTGGGTAAGAGAGAAAAAAAAAGTAGTTCGAAAGAAAAAATAAAATAAAATAAATCGCGTAGTTGGACAAGCAACTTCTGTAATGATTCTCATTCACCCCCCCCCCCCCCACAGCTGGATTTGATCATTGAAGTATCAAAACGAAAGGGGAGACTTACGCTGCACTTTTTACCAAAATTGAGTTATCGCCACCAGGTGGCTCTTTGTGACGTATTTTACCTAAATACAAAATTATATGGTCATTTGAGAATGGAAAATATTTTTAAAAAATTCTGAAATTTTTTTTCATATGAATCAAATACATGGTGGCGCAAAACTTTAAAGAGTTTTATCTCAGTTAGAGCTCAGCTGCAGATACCACTTTTGCGCTTAGCACGGCAATATGGCGTAAAAAATATGCTTAAAAAAGGCAAAATGTTTTCAAAATTTTTAATTATGGAAGAAAGGAAAAGGTCGGAATTAATAATAACGAAATTCTTCCTAAGGCAAATTGTAATTTCTTGCTGTCAATAACTTAAATAGTTGGCTGAAATTTTGGGTAGTTTTCTACCCAGAAGGGAAGTGGTATAGTGGAGCTGTGGTAAGTTGACCTCCGACATTGACAATGCACGCCTCTTTTTCGGGTAATAGGCAAAGGCAGTTTGCACAGCGGGGCAGGGGGCGATTGCCCCCTCGCTCCCGTAAATACAAGCGCCTTGCCCCCTCACTTTTCAGTGTTAACAAGTAATGATCCAGTAAAAATGGTTTTCACTCTGTGGATTGATTTATTTCACGAAAATAAAAGCTGAAAATTCCAAAAATCAGAATTTTTTTCATGTTATTTCATAAGAGTTATCTGTTCCATTTTTTTAATGAAACTTAGAACCAGAAGGAGGATGTCTATAGCAGTTAGCCTGGTTGATTTTTGAGACCATATTCCGCATTTTTGAGAGGTCATTCAATCAGTAATGTTAAAATAAAATAATATAGTAAAATTAAAAAAACAAACAGAAAAACAGCTTCAGAGGTGTTGCTCCTAACCCAACCACATTTCTTTTGACCCCCTACTTTCTTTGGTTAATTACCCCTGTGGTAACAGGGAGTCGTAATTGGCACTGAATTGAATTTTGTTATTTTTTTAATAGTTTTGCAAAAGTAGTCCGGTTCAAAACCATAGCAATAACTCTCTTCTTTTTAACGGAATCATCAAAGAAGTTGTCAAACTCATAACGGTACTAACCAGAACTGCACGATAAACATTTCACACAACAAATGTAATAAATATGTTGTAATTCAATTGCTACTAGCAACTGAAAAAAATTGACTTAGATCTTGATCAGAAGTGTAGTAGAGCTCAGCAGTGGTATAGCCAGAAACATTTTCGGAGGGATGCTTGTTTAAATTTATGAGGGGCTAATTTTATTCCTTTTCTATGATCAAGACAGAAAAATTGCTAAGTTTTTTGAGATGGGATTGGCCCGTCAATTAGGGGGTCAAGAGAAGCAATTATTCCCCTGACTTGGAGTAATTAGTGTAAACAGAAATAAAGTGGGCGTGGTTATTGTTGTTTGTTATCATAATGAAATGAATGAAAGTGGTTTTTATAGTCAGGTCCTGCCCTCAAGGGACTTGGTTTTAACCTTAATTGCCACCTCTAATGCAGTAGTTCATGCATTTGATCACCTCCCCCCCCCCCCCAAGAAAAATTCTGGCTGTGCTAGAGCCCGCGGTTGTGCCCCTGGTGCACATTGCATACAACAAATGACATAAATTGATTGTGGTTTATCAGCTATCAACAAAGATCATCTAAAACTTTGCATATTATTCTATTGATTTTATTCACTGAAACAAATATTGTGAATATTGAAGACTTATTCAAAAGCAACTTACTTGAAGTGGATTCTGTGGTTGCTTCAGTTGTCGTCGAAATCTCATCCGTGACGTAATAACCAGTGGTGGTTGTGGTGAAATGCATGTAGGCAGAACTAGCCACCCTGATTAATATCAGGAGACTTAAACAAACCAATGAGTGACGATACATCTTGATTCGAGGCGAATCAAATAAATCGAATGAAATACAATTGTTCAAAAAGTCATTCTAAGGAGTTATGACGTTGATCGTTGAAGACACCGGAACTTTAGAATGCAAATATCCAGAGTGCTAAGGCACTATATTTTGATGAAATATCTTTTGATTTTTGGATTTGAATTTGCAGTACTTTATATTTTAAAAGTAGCAGCTAGTTCTGAAAATAGCAGCAAAAGTGGAAACATGTGCGATAAAAATTCAATTTTTGCTGTCAAGACATACTATTCAAAGTATACGGATTCTGGTATTTGTAAAGATTAAAACGAAATCACAACAATTAGATTCTTGAGAAATGATCATCTGAACTCGCAGAACATGAAATTAGTTAATTTCTAAATCATCAGCCAGGATCGTAAAATAATTAAATCAGTCAATATCTTAATGATCAGCAGGAATCTTAGAATAACAAGTCTTTCAATTTCTTGGTCAAAAATGAAGTTAAAGCTCTAAATACAGAGTTAGTTTTGCAGAACAAAGCAGCAATCACACATTGGAAATAACAACACGAGGTCAAAAAACCCTATGGTAAAAGTGACACAGAATAATTGTACTTCGCAATAAAAATATGATCATAATCTTACCACTGAGTTCAACAGGTTGTTTTGAAGAACACTTCTGACCACACTAGTTCAAACAACAAAAGATTTTACTCCATTGCTTGTCACTTGATGAGGGAAAGTTGTGATAAAAAACAACACAGCTGTTCGGGGTTTAAAATACCTCTGTGGAATTCTGCATCCGAACCGATTAGCAGTCAAAACAAATCAGTGCCGCCGCGAGCATGGAAACAATGAAATGGAACGTTGCGGAAGATTCGAACTGCCCTCCCTCCTGTGAACGATTTGGGTTACCGACTGGACTGGACAGAGGCAACACAGGTGCGCGTGCCCCACTGACCGCGATAGAGGTCGCTGTGGTGTTCGGGGAAGTAGAATAGAAGTGGCGGGGGTGTTCGAATGCTGGAACGGAAGGACATGGTGATGTAAAAGGGGGAGGGGGGATTCGGACTTTCCCTTGTGATTTGCCGATGGTATTGAACAATGATGCTATGATGTTGTTTTTCGGAGAAGAAGCGTGCAGTTTCACCACACCTGTTTTTACTATATCTAATAATCTAATGAATTATTTTAGGTTTAAATGTCTTAAAAATTATTTCTCTAACCTCCGTTTTCAGTTACCAAGCCTGCATATCTCATTTCTTCATCAAATTTCATGATTTACCCTCATTTCGAGGCTTATCGTGCAGGTCATTAACGAAAAGCACTCAGTCTATTTTTTCCCGTCAAAATACCGTTTTTTTTTCTTGTTTTTTATTATATACTAGCTTATTATCCGGTGTTGCATTATGTTTAACTTATTTCATGCTAAAATGAAATAGGTGAGCCTTAAATTGTTAATCGTAATTTTTGTTTTAAAATACTCATATTTAAATGCGTTAAATTTAATCAATTTGTATCAGGCCCGTCATTTAGGGGGGGGCAGGGGGTCAATTGCCCCCCTAGCTTTGAGAAATCAATGCATTTACATATAAGTGGGCGTGGTTTTTAATGTTTTCCGATGAAATTGCATTGTGTTTGGACCCTTTGCCCCCCCCCCCCGGAAAAACTTGAAATGACGTCCCTGAAGGCTTATCCCTATTAACTCTATCTATTTAAAATGGAAAGAAAATGGCCATTTTGAGACACAAAATATGAATTTTGAGCGTTTTGGATTTTTTTTTAAATTTCAAAACTCCGCCTATGTGAATTCTACTGCATCAAGGAACCCCTATGCCAAGTTTGATGAAAATCCGATGAAAACTGGATTTGTATAAGGAACAAACATACATACATCCATTTGTATATATCTAGATTATTTCAAAGAATATCTTCGGAAAACTAAGATGAAGTGACGCAGTGCATTGCCATGCGTTTTGTCGCTTTTGATTAACTTTTTTCCACCGGTTAATTTTGACCCAAATTTGCGAAAATTGAGCCAAAAATTGAGTTTATCTAAATATAATTTTCTTCTATGTTATAGTATACTGTATAATAAGTGTATGGTATATAAATTAGTGTATAATAATGTATAGCTTAAAGGACAATAAGTTTTGGAAATATAGTTGTAAAATGAAAACTTATAACATAAATTATTATAGGCCGAAGCACATCTCATGCTTCTGTCAGACCAAAGCTTCGGTGAAATGGTCAAAGCTTCGGCTTGACCGAAGCTCCGGCTCATCTCTACTTTAAACATTAAAAAGGTATATGTTTGACATAATTTGCCGTCTTAGCAAAGTAAAAGAATATTGATCAGATGCTGGGAAATCAATGTTGATACCCGGGAAAGTAGGTTCGTTCAGTTCTGGACAGTAGTTCTAGTTAGTATTGTTTTAAAAATACATGTGTTTATTTCTTGTTAATGATATACATACATCAGTGTCTCAAAAAAGTGTTAGTTCACCTTACAAATTTGTTGTTAAACCAAAATTGCCTGGAACTGAATTTGAATATGAAGACCAATATTTTTTCACATCATCTCTGAATCATTTTCAATAAAACCCTGTATTTTTTTTTTTTTTTTTAATGTTGAGTGATTTTCTTTTTGAAATGGGTCAAAAAGCGAAGAGACAGAGAAATAGCATGCAACAAGTCTTTGTACACTGCAATATTTTCGTATAAATTAACAATTTAAGTTCACATCTGTTGTTTTTTCATTATTCTTGCATTATATTGACACTTATTAAGTATTTGGTTTTAATTTTTTGCTATTTAACTCTGAAATAATCTACAAATTATTTTTAAATGTCTTGTATTCGTAAAAAAACCACAGACACCGCTAAAAATGGGATTTTTCTTCATCATAATAGTAGTTAAGTCGGCTCGAAATATCTCTTAATTAGTTAATTTAGATGATTCCTTAGTGTAGTAGGTGATAAAATGCTTTGAAGAAAAAAATCGGGGCGAAACCTGGGTAAAACTGGCAAAGCCTGCAACACATTGTTTGTGATTTATGGTCAGAAAATGTATGAAAAATCTACGGTTGAGAGCGATGAAAGTTTCTGTAGAATTTAAGAAAGCATTTTATGTTTCAATTTTAACTGAAAAAGTTCGACCGGTTCTAAACAGCTGGACTATTTGGGCACTCTAACCTCAGAAAAGGTTTTGTTAGTGCAAATAACACAAAACTTTTTCTGCACAAAATAAATGATAAATAAGCCCAAAATGTTTTAGAATAACGCCGTATTTGGAGGTAAAAGTGAATTTAACATTTTTGGCGATAATTATAAGGAGAAGAAAGAGTTAGGAATTTAATTCAAAGAACTTAGCTGAAACAGTTAAGCAACAGTTGAAACATTAACTTAACAGGTGGTACAGTTGTTCTTGTGTAAGGGTACCTGTCAGCAGCAGCGCTTAGTAATTTTATATTTACTGATGGAGTGACGAAGCATACTGTTTATTTAAATAATTTACAACACAATATAAAAAGAACGGCCCAAGATTTGGGCATTGGAAGCAGCTTGCTTTTCTTCTTACCAAGATAACTGTATAAGAACCACAAGGCTTTCAACGTTCGCTTTTGGTGTCTCTAAAACTGTCCAAAACTTTATAAATACCGCCCGAGTCACCCTTTAACTCAGTTTAAACCCAATGAAACATAATTGGAGAAAATTGGAGGTTAGAGCGCGAAAATACGACGTTAAAACGAAAAGCAAACTAAAAGCAGTATAATGATAAATGTATGATGTATAATGATAAAAGCAGTATAACAAACTGCAAAATTGCTTGTTTTACAGTTTGTTACTGTGCATTTTACAGTTTTAAGCTGGAACCTTTGCTGTTAATATTATACTGTTGTTTTTATAGTATACAGCAAATTTTATGGTAACAAACTGTAAATTTACTAATTTTACTGTAATAAACAATAAAATTGCTAGTTTTAGTGGTAAACTAAAAAAGCTAGTTTTACACTTTACTACTGTGCTTTTAAAGTTTTGAACTGAAAGCTCTGCTTTTAGTATTGTTCTGTAAAAACAACAAATTAATTTTTGCAATGTCGACTAACTTTTTTTTAATCCTAAAAAAATTCCACAAAAAATCGATTTTTTGAGCCTTCTGAAGCAAGATCCCGCACTGTAAAAAATGAATGTTGTTTTTACAGTATCATACAGAAAATTTTATAGTAATAAACTGTAAAAATTGCTAATTTTACAGTAATAAACTAAAATTTCTAATTTTCCAGTACTGAATTGTAAAATTGCTTATTTTACAGTAATAAGCTGCAAAATGGCTAATTTTAGTTTATTAATGTGAATTTTACAGTTTTAGACTAGAACCTCTGCTGCACACTGTTGTCTTTACAGTATAATACAGCAAAATTTTACGGCAATAAACTGTAAAATTGCTAACTTGACAGGATGAAACTGTAAAATTGCTAACTTGACAGGATGAAACTGTAAAATTGCTAATTTTACAGTTTATTACCGTGCATTTTAAAGTAATAGACTGGAACCTTTGCTGCCAGTTTTTTCACTGTTGTTTTTACAGTATAATAGAGCTAAATTTTACGACAATAAACTGTAAAATTGTTAACTAGGCAAGATGAAACTGTAAATTTGCTAGTTTTACAGTTTATTACTGTGCATTTTACAGTTTTAAATTGGTACCTTGGCTGCATTTACGATTCTGTAAAAAAGCAGTTCATTTTTCGCAGTGCGCCTTAAGTTTACCGAAACTGTAATCAGGGGTAACCATTCCCCCCCCCCCCCAAGCTCAATGGCGCAAATTCCCCCCAAATTTTTAACAACCCTCTTGTGCTTTTTATTTTTTATGTTTACCCCTCTTTTTTATTAAATTTATTTTTTCAAATATTATGTTATTTATTTATTTTTTTAAATTATAACTATTACTTTTTTTATTTATTACTAATTTTTCAAAAGTACTAATTATGATCGGAATAGAATCGCTTTCGTTTTCTTCTAGACATCCATAAATTATAATAACGAAATGAAAGAAATAATGTAAATTAAAAAAATAAATAAATAAATAATTTTTATTTAAAAAAAAATCAGAAATTAAATTAAAAAAAAAATTAATAAATAATTTAAATAAATAAATATATAAATTAGTTCCCCCCCCCAAAAAAAAATTGATGCGCAACTTGCGCCATAATCCCCTCCTGTGGGCACCCCTGACAGTAATAAAACAAGACGCCTCCCGTAAAATGTCCGGGTGCGTTTTCGATTTCGCTCCCGCATCCTCCTGCGCGACCTTTCACTTTCGCCTTGGCAGAGACGGATCTGCCGCTTCTCAAGGCGAGCACGACGCGGCGTTTTTTTTCTCCTTCGCTGACCCATATTCGGGGCTCGTAAAAATGGCCGAAAACGATAAATTACGAAAACCGCGAAATAAAGGAAAAATGAGGGGACATTATTTCCAAGCTTTTTTTTTTTTTGCTGCACTGGGAACATATGGATTTTAATTTCAAGATCTATGAATCGTGCAGAATGTTTTTTTTTTCTTTTTTTTCTTTTAAGCGAACCAATACGCTAAAGAAACTGAACAACCTTTGGTTGGGACAAAACTACAAGAAACTATATTTTTCATGTATTCATTACAAAATCACTCTCATTAAAAACTGCGTCTCGACCAATGTAGCCAGATGTCCCGAATTTCAAGGGACAGTAGTTTTTTGAAAAATTGTCCCGCGTCCTGGGGAACCTTGATACGGGACGGCTAAAGTCCCGCATTTTAAAACTAAGAGCAACATTTTACAATATGAAACATTATTTTTAGAAAAAATTAAAACAAAAAATAAGAAAATCGAGAGATAAAAAAATTAATTGAATCATGTTTTTCTGTTCTGAAGTGTAGTGTTCTGTTCAGTTAGAGCAGAAATCATTGTGACAATCAATTCAACAAAAGTGTCGTTCATTGTAAAAGTGCAGCTCCTTGTAAATGTGATTTTATTACACCTTATTTTATTATACCTATGTATATTTGTAAGAAACGTTTGATATTAAAGTCAAGATTGTAAAAATTCAACCTTTAGACTTCGTCTCTCAACCCTCACCCCTCCATAAACCTGTCCCGTATTTACAGTTCGTAAATCTGACAACCCTGATCTCGACATAAAAAGGGGGGGGGGGATATTTGTAACACTCACCTATAGAAAAATGTTTTGTTAAAAAAAAAGATATGTCCTTTGTTTGGATTACATTTTCCAGAGACGATGAAGAAATTTTTCCGGATGCAATCGCATTGCATACTTCTATGACACAACACATTTCCGTTACAATTTTTATCAATTTCTTGTAAACGTTAATCATATCACCACTATCCCGAAATACGTGATTTTGCTGACTCTTATTATTTTTTCCGGCCCAATTATTTACAAATTCGGATTAACACAACCATTTAATGTGGTCAAATATTGCAATGTTGGTTGTATTGTATGCTAGTTCGGAGAGGCGTATCATTCTTCCTTCCGTTTCTTTATCGCAAAAATATCAGGATGTAAGAAGGACTCACAATGCTATACCTAAACAAACAAATCAGAAGCACTTAATACTCATTTCATTCGTCAACATAGACTGAGAGAAAAAAACTTGTTTTAAGAATGTTACTTTTTCTTCGAAATAAATTGTAACTTCCCGTAAGGCTATGACTCTAAACCCATTAACTTCTCATTCAATAAGCGATATCTATCAAGTTGAATTGAAGTAACTAAAACTTTTTGACCTATCAATTTTTACTGGCTGGAACATTACTCTTCAATGGATTCCCCGTCACTACAATATCCCATGCACTGAAAAGCAGATTCCCTTGCGAAAATAGGATGTGATATGTGCAGCAGCCAAACTTTTCACTGTCCTATCGAAAAATCTGCAGCACCATTGATAATCTAATGCTGAAATTCCTTCAATCTCTATGCCGAGATTGCGAAGGACACAACTTGGAATACATTATTCTTATTTTTTTTAAATACGCCATCCATTTGTATATATTTACCAGAGTTAAATTTAACAAATAATGGGATGACGTAAGTGAAAATTTACAAAACAAACCACATGGGTAAACATTCAATTTTGATATATACAGGGGAAAAATAATTTTTGCTCAGTAAGGAAAAAAATGCATAAAAAGTAAAAACTTTTTTCACATAAAGGCAATGAAAAAAAACCCGAAAGAATAAATACAAAAGTAAATAAATCAATAAAAATATTAAAAAATGAAAATAATAAAAATAAAATAAAAACAAAACAATAAAAATTAGAAAAAAAAAGAAAAAATAAAATAAAATAAAAAACAATTTAATTAAAAAAAATAAATAATGTAAAAACAATGAATCTTTATTTTTAAAATAAAAATAAACAATAAATAAAAAATTATAAAAAAATATTAAATATTTTTTTTTGAAAAACATAAAAGGTAAGAAAATATTTCTTTTTTAAACAAATAAATAAATAAAAAAAGAAAGAGATAAAATGTGCAGTTAGTAAGGTTGAAAAAAAAAAAAAAAACACTATCCAAAAAGTAAATGTTCGTGGTCAATACATTATTGCACTCCCCTCTCCCTGTAAGAATTTCCTCGCTCGATATTTACTGCTGATTTTAGAATTTTAACTGGACATCACACTTTCTATAAGGCCACCTATACCATATTGGAGTAACCAAAATCCCCGACTTTTATAGAGATTTTATGCACATTACAAGACGCCCTGCGCTCTTTTTCTTAGGCTACTATCAAGAAAACTTTCATAAATAAAGTGATTTTTTTTTTTGGGGCTGCTACAGGGCTTATGGCTGATACAGCCTATGCCAGACGGAGAGAGGGAGAAAGGGGGGAAAAAAAACCTGAATCGATATAGCCTCCTCCTAGACACTGCAAAAAATGAACTGTTGTTTTTGCAGTATAATACTGGCAGCCAAAGTCTTAATTTAAAACTAAAATTCACAGTAGGAAACTGTAAAACTAGCAATTTAAGTTTCTTACTGTCAAGTTAGAAATTTTAGTTTACTGCCGTGAAATTTAGCTGTATTATACTGTAAAAACAACACTATAGTACTGGCAGCAGAGGTTTCAGTTTAAAACTGTAAAATGCACGGTAATAAACAGTAAAATTAGCATTTTTATTTATTACTGTAAAATTACCGATTTTAGTTTAGTTCTGTAAAATTAGCAATTTAACAGTTTATTACTGTAAAATTGGTAATTTTTAGTTTGGTACTGGGTCATTCCACGTCAAGTGATCCAAAATCTGAGAAAAATTTTACCTTACATTTTTGTATTTCTTTCAAAGTTGGCTCATCAATTGTACCCCTTGAGGTAATCAAAAGTCTCAATTTTTAGATTTTTATCTCTATTATTTTTTCATTTATGAGACTTTAAACGTTGGAAAAACCCTCGCTTTTCCATGGATTACCCTCGTTTTTCCATGGATTAGGGAACATAAAAGGGACATTAACTCGGCATCAAATACAGGTAGAACGATTTGGTAAATGGCATTTTAAAGTACGTTAGTTGCCGTTTAATCTGATGTGCAACATGACTAATTTTATAAAAAAAATTATTTAAAAAAATGAAATTTAAATTTCAAAATTAAATTTCTCAATAAACATATAATAAATTTTTTTCTATGTTTGTACAAGTCTTTAGATTGGGATCTCAATGGGATCATATTTTTTCCAATTTTTGAATAAAACTGTACAGGAAAAAAATTATATTTTTTAGATTCTATTTATTTAAATACTAAGTTGTCTGGCTTGTGATGGCCTAAAAAATAGTAAATAAACATGAATATGTTTAAAGTAAGCTGGCATGAGCTTATAGATTTGTCAGGTTCACCCCCCTCCACCGCACACCAGTCTTTTTTAATTCAAACTGTTTAAAAAAAAACTCTTTGATACAAAATGAATAGTAAACTTATTTAAAGTTGGTAAATGGGTTTTCTTGTAACTAGACGAAGTATCCCCCACCCCACCCAAATATACCATTCACACCATACTAATATGACGTCTAACCTGGGGATTTAATTGAGGATTATTTTTACCCTAGGTATATATATTGTTTTTCAGACGAAGTGTTTCTTTTTCGATCCGGACTTCAAAGTGTATTTCCATTCAATATCTGAAATTTAACTTTATGATTCATTTCATCTTCTACCCCAGCACCAATCTTCAATTTTGAAGGGAGGAAATAATGTATCAAAGAGGTTTTTTTTTTAGCATTTTAAACAGTTTGGGGGGAAAATGGTTGAGTCGGGAAGGAAAAGAGGGAGAGCTGACCAATCTACAAGTCAATGCTAGCTCACTTACCTAGAGTAAAAATAATAGTCAATTCAATCCCCAGGTTAGATGTCATAACAGTACAGCGTTAATGGTATATTTGGGTGGAGGAGGGGGATACTTCGTCTAGTTACAAGAAAACCCATTAACCAACTTTAAATAAGTTTACTATTCATTTTGTATCAAAGAGTTTTTTTTTTAAACAGTTTGAATTAAAAAAGACTGGTGTGCGGTGGAGGGGTGTGAACCTGACAAATCTATAAGCTCATGCCAGCTTACTTTAAACATATTCATGTTTGTTTACTACTTTTTAGACCATCACATGCAAGATAACTTAGTATTTAAATAAATAGAATCTAAAAAATATCATTTTTCCTATACAGTTTTATTCAAAAATTGAAAAAAATATGATCCCATTGAGATCCCAATCTAAAGACTTGTAAACATAGATAAAATACACAAGAATTTTTGAGAATTAAACTTCTTTACAAATTGCTCCCCCCCCTTACCCTATCTTCCCGCTCCAAACTTTTATTTTTTTTATCATCCCATCTAACACCATTTCAAAGCCTTAGTCTCTACTGATGTCTGGTAGTGTTTCAGTTTGTTCTGTTAGTTAGTCTTTCCTATTAGCTCATGAGCTTTGTCCAATAAGAGAAAGGAAAGGCAGTGATCGGGACCGACATATAACCTGATACTTTGATTTCTTTTCAGTTTTGTGTGAAAATAATGGGAAAACATTATGAGAACAAGAGGAAACTGCTATTTTGCTGTTTGCTATGATCTTAGGGCGAACCGCTTCTTTTCTTCCTCCAAAATTGAAGATTGGTGCTGGAGGAGGGGATGAAATGAATCATAAGTTTAAATTCAGATATTGAATGGAAGTACACTTTGTGAAGGTCGGATTGAAAACGAAACACTTCCTCTGAAAAACAATATATACTTGGGGGAAAATAATCCTCAAATCAATCCCCAGGTGAGACGTCATAGTAGTATAGTGTTAATGGTATATTTGGGTGGGGGAAGGGTTGTCCTTTGAATTGTTACAAGGAAGCCCATTTACCAACTTTAAATAAGTTTATTGTTCATTTTGTATCAAAGAGGTTTTTTTCAGCATTTTAAACAGTTTGGGGGGAAAATGGTTGAGTCGGGAAGGAAAAGAGGGAGAGCTGACTAATCTACAAGTCAATGCTAGCTCACTTAGACTTACCTAGAGTAAAAATAATAGTCAATTCAATCCCCAGGTGAGATGTCATAACAGTACAGCGTTAAGGGTATATTTGGGTGGAGGAGGGGGATACTTCGTCTAGTTACAAGAAAACCCATTTACCAACTTTAAATAAGTTTACTATTCATTTTGTATCAAAGTTTTTTTTTAAACAGTTTGAATTAAAAAAGACTGGTGTGCGGTGGAGGGGGGTGAACCTGACAAATCTATAAGCTCATGCCAGCTTACTTTAAACACATTCATGTTTGTTTACTACTTTTTAGACCATCACATGCAAGATAACTTAGTATTTAAATAAATAGAATCTAAAAAATATCATTTTTTCCTATACAGTTTAATTCAAAAATTCAAAAAAATATGATCCCATTGAGATCCCAATCTAAAAATTTGTACAAACATAGATAAAATACACAAGAATTTTTTCAAAAAAATCATTGTTTTTCGAGAAATTTATATTTGAAATTTAAATTTCATTTTTTTAAAAATAAAATGTTAATAAAATTAGTCATGTTGCATATCAGATTAAGCGGCAACTAACGTACTTTAAAATGCCTTTTACCAAATCGTTCTATCTATATTTGGTGCCGAGTTATGGTCTCTTTTATGCTCCCTCATCCATGGAAAAACGAGGGTTTTTCCAAAGTTCAAAGTCTCATAAATGAAAAAATAATAGAGATAAAAATCTAAAAATTGAGACTTTTGATTACCTCAAGGGGTACAATTGATGAGCCAAATTTGAAAGAAATACAAAAATGTAAGGTAAAAACTGTTGGATCACTTGACATGGAATGACCCTACTATGAAATAAGCTGTATTAGACTGTAAAAACAACATTCATTTTTTACAGGGTATGAGAAAGGCGCATTGAAAAAGTCTATTTTTTACAATGTGCAAAAGGATCTCAAGATGTTTCTTCGCAAAGCCTTCAGTTATCTCTTTTTTTATCTTAAAAATTGATACTTATATTATTGATCAATAAAGATAGCTTATTGATCTCACTTTGCACGAAGCCTAATGCTGGGTCGTCTCGATGGGAGATCACTGTAACCTCCCAAAAATTTCCTTATTTAGCAAATTTTGTCCGGCAATGCAGGAAATTTAGAGACAGCATAGTAAAATTGCAAATTTTTTTTTTTTTTTTTAAGTCGTAAAAGCATGGAATACCTGTGTGCTTACATTCAGGGCCGGATTAAGGGAGCTGGAGGGAGCATTTGCCCGGGCGTAGAAACCCTAAGGGGAAGCAAAGTTCCTAACATATTGCTATATTTTTAGTTTCCTTCATGTTAAAAATTAATAATAAAATTCACAAAGTATCATCAAAGATTATCCAAAATTAAGTTTTTAAAGCTACAATTGCGAAAATTGCAAAGAAAATTTTTTTGAACCTTATTGTTTCCCTTCCGTTGCTAAAAATAACCTAAAATAGTTTTTAAGACTTTAGTTCCGAAAAAATTCCTGGGGAAGAACCCTTGACCCCCCCCCCCTCCCCCAGCATCACCAAAAAAAGCATAAAATGCATTTTTAGGACTTAAGTTTCAAAATTTTCCTAAAAAAGCCTTCGACCCTTTCCTCCGGTTTAATGTTTTTATATCTACAATGTCGAAACATTTCTGTGAAAGAGTGTCGGGAAATTCTTCGTTTCTTTTTACTTCAGCAAATTCTATTAATTGTGCATTTAAAATTTTCATATCAGAGAATTTTCGGGGAAACGTCAAGAACCACCATTACCCCTACCTCGCCTGTGTCAGAAACGAGCAAATGCGTTCAGTGGTTAAGAATGTCATGGCTTTTTCCAAATGAAAGAATGGTAAGAATGCTTAGTCTGACTGATGTCGCTTCACTCATCATGATTCTTAAACGTAGCGTTTTAATGACTTTTTACAAATGAAAACTAAAACTGAAAAAGCAGCCAATATTTGCATCCTAAAACTCCTGTGTCAACTGATTTCTTTACCATGTATTAAGCTAGCACAGTTAACAGGCACTAGTACAGCAAAATTTAACTAAGGCAGGAATTCAAGTGAAACAGGCGATCGCAAATTGCAATCGCTACTGGACGTCAAATTACATTAGAACGTTTCTTCACAAAAACATCGTGACGTTTGCCTATGAAAAGCGAGTTAGATAAAACGTCACAGCCTACTTGGCGAATAAGAGATCGCTGACTGCTTGTGAGCTCTTTTTGGCTCCACCACCATTGCAATCGCAAATTCCCAAATTTGGATAAGTCGCTATATGGCAATCGCTATAAATGCTAATCGCTAGAATGCAACTTAGCTTGGCACTGACGTCACTACGAGTGGAGCCAATAAGAGCTCACAAGCAGTCAGAGATCTCCTCTTATTCGCCAAGTAGGCTGTGACGTTTTATCTAGCTCGTTGATAGGCAAACGTCACGATGTTTTTGTCAAGAAACGTTCTAATTTAATTCGACTTTCAGTAGCGATTGCAATTTGCGATTCAAATTTTCACTTGAATTCCTGCCTAAGAGCAAACCATCAAAAGATTTCGATAAGTAACCAAACATGGCTACCTTTCGTTATCAGGAGCACGATAAAATAGTGTCTTTTAGAATGGTACGGGTCATTCCACGCACGTCAAATCGCCTAAGGCTATGTGCCGTCATGTCTCAGATTTTGTTCAATATTTTTTTACGGATAGATACCTATGAGATAAACTCAAATGAATTTTTTTAGATTTTTTGAATAAAAATTTAGGGTTGTAGAATTTTTTGAAATTTTGATTTTTTCAGAATTTTTGCTTTTTTATTTTTGGTATGCATTTTGAAAAAGCTCTATAACTTCCTCATTTTTCATTCAATTAAGCCAGTTTACGTATCATTTTAAAGCTAATTATTTTCTCCTTCAATATTAGTGACAAAAATGAGATTGTGAAAAATAGAATTTTGCCAATGGTCGTCTGAAATCAGATTTTGTGTTTTTTCAATTGGTATGTTCAATAGGTCATATCTCCGGAGTACCAACAAAGAACTGGCCAATTTTTTTTTTCAGTGATGACAACATCATATACTTTTTATGTATAAAAAATTAGGAGGGTGTTTTTCGTTGTTTTGGAATAAAAAATTCAAGTGTGTTTTTTCAGTTGGTATGATTAATAGGTCATATCTCCGGACTACCAACTAAGAACTGCACGACACTTTTTTTCTGTTATGACAACATCATACCCTTTTTATGTATAAAAAATTGGGAGGGTGCTTTTTGTAGTTTTGGAATAAAAAAATCAAACGTGTTTTTTCAATTGGTATGATCAATATGTCATATCTCCGGATTACCAGCTAACAACAGCGCCATTTTTTTTCTATAATGAAAACATCATAGGGTGAGTTCTGATAAGTGCGTCCACGGGGTAAGTGCGTCCACTGGGAATTATATGAACACTGTCTTGAAATGGCTTCTGCAACACATCGACTATGTTAGAGAACTGTCTAATGATAATTTCAATAGGTAGAATCCAGGCCTGTCTTCAATAGACGAAACACAATCAGGGATAACTTAAATGTCTTAAAAAAAACTCTTAAGTAAAGATTGAGAAGGTTTTGTTTCAGTTTCTCTTGTAGTCATACCAAGCAATTGAAGTCAAGAAATGCAAGTTGTTTCTTTTAAGTAATAGCTACTAATAACATACACATACATGGGGTATTTTGATCAAATACTCTAGCTAAAATTTGTTTATATTACGGTACGCACTTTCCCTTTCTTTAAAGTAAGGTGGGGGTAAGTGCGTACCATTATGATGGGGCAAGTGCGTACCACTATCATGAGGCATATGCGTACTATTATGCGGAGCAAGTGCATACAATTATGATGAGGCAAGTGTGTACCATTACGTGGAAAATCCGACTCTCTTAATTCACTTTTAATTTTGCTTATAACTCTTTTATAAACCGATTATAAATCCGACGTCATTTCCATCAAGTATTTACATTAACATTAAATGCGGCATAAGATTTCAATTTTATTCATTACCTCTGAAATGTATTGGCTTTTAGATATCAGTTAGTAAATTTTTCGTTGAAAATAGCGATCATGAGCTATACTTAATTTAAACCAGAATGACAAATGAAGCAATGAAATTAAGTGAAACACTAAATAAGGAACCAACTGATTCAAAAAACGAAGGTGGAGTAATGAATAAATTATATTTAAGAAAATTAAAGGACACCTTGTGAAAAACTATTTGAATGTACAAGAAAAAAAAAGTACAAGTATCACATCATGATCAATTACTCTTTTTTTTTGCTCTTTATTTTGTGTTTTTTCTTACTGCTGCTGATTCTAATAGGAAAAATATTTTAGAACCGTATTTATTAAAAAGAAAAAAAAAGAAAAAAACGAATTGTTCACTCAGGTCACCTAACGATCTATCATACAAACAGAAATCACAGGGGTACGCACTTACAACAAAGCTATTGGACGCACATATCTCATCTTACATTTAAGAAGGGGTAAGGGCGAACCCTGGCTTAAACACAGACTGATTAATGTATTTAACCAAAATAAACTATGTAGACTATGAGTGATTATTACTAAATAAAAACAACTTACATTTGCTCACTTGGTCTTATTAAAAGGACAGAGGAAGAATCACAAACACAACTCTCTCAATCTTCAAATCACAGTTGTTCGCAAGACACGTGGAATATCACTGATTGCGTTTCATCCATGCAAGCAAAAGCTGATCTCTAGTATTAGGAATTATCCCAAGGCAACTACCTAACATATTTAATGTGTGCCAGAAGTTTTTTACTGCTCATATTCACATAATTTAAGGTGGGCGCACTTACCCCGCTAGGTAGGGAAAGTGCGTACCTTAGAATAGGTGTCATAAACCAGGTCACAAAACCTATGCTTGTGGTTTATTTGACACATTATATGCTTGAAAATGTTAGTAAAGGATCTGGAAAGAAAACTAAAATAAAATTGTGAGTATACAAGATTTTTCAACAGAGCAGCATCCCTGAGAACATGAACTTTGCAAAAAAGGGTACGCACTTACCAGAGCTCACCCTAATGTTTTTATGATCAAGATATTAGAAGGGTATTTTTGTTGTTCTGAAATTTAAAAAAAAATATTGAATTTTTGAAACAAATTTCTTTAAAAAGCAATAAGTTTAAAAACTCCGTAATATTTAAAAAAAAAACAAAAACAAAAAACTATGTTATCACAAGGACCACCCACGACATGGCAGCTGAATGGCATTTCTTTGCCACGAGTCATGGCAAGAATGCATGCAATGGAGTAGGGGGCACAATAAAACGGCTTGCAATAAGAGCAAGTCTTCAAAGAGCTGTCGAAGGACAGATTTTAAATGCACATGATCTATTTCAATTTGCCTCTCAAAACATAAAGGGGATACAGATGTTTTTCGTTACAGCAGTGGAAGTGGTTGCAAATGAAGATTTTTTAAAGCTAAGATATGAAATAGCCTTAATAATAGTAGGCAGCAGAGAGAATTACTTCTTCAAGCCATTAGACACGAAGGGTATAATAGTGAAGAAGGCTTCTGTGTTTGAAAAATCATTTGTTGCCACTGTCGTAACATCGTAGAAATAAAGATTGTTATTCATGAAATTTTTATGCTTTCATTTGATAACAAATTATAAAATGTTACGTAGATTTCAGAATAATGGAAACCAAACATAAAAATTTTCCAACCACCAAGAGCTCGCGAGTCTTTCTTTGTCAAACTATGAATGAAAGTATATTTAAAGACATTTCAGTTTTCTTTATCGTAATTCCTAACGGTTGATTGAGTGGCTAGCAAATAATTACTGAAGAGTAAAATAATTATGCAGCGACTTTTCACTACCAAAGCATGCAAGCAATAGAACAATATAAAACTACCATCAAGTATTTGAATGTAATAAATAGGATACATTTTCATCTGCTTGTGACGTGTGATGCTGAGTAAATCTCAAATTTAAGTTTCAAAAGTTGATTTTAAAGTAAAGTTTTTTGCAAAAAACATGTTATATTTTTATTTCAAAATAACAAAAAAAAAAACTTCGTTCTAATTTCTTGATCATAAAAACATCATGATGTTTTCATTATGGAAAAAAATGGCGCAGTTGTTGACTGGTAATCCGGAGATATGACCTATTGATCATGTGCATTTAAAATCTGTCCTTCGACAGATCTTTGAAGATTTGCTCTTATTGCAAGTTGTTTTATTGTGCCCCCTACTCCATCGCATGCATTCTTGCCATGACTCGTGGCAAAGAAATGCTATTCAGCTGCCATGTCGTGAGCATAGTTTTTTTTTTTGTTTTTTTTAATTTTACGGAGTTTTTAAACTTATCGAAAACTTGATTTTTAAAGAAATTTGTTTCAAAAATTCAATATTTTTTTTAAATTTCAGAACAACAAAAAACACCCTTCTAATATCTTGATCATAAACACATTATGATGTTTTCATTATAGAAAAAAAAAATGGCGCTGTTGTTAACTGGTAATCCGGAGATATGACATATTGATCATACCAATTGAAAAAACACGTTTAATTTTTTTATTCCAAAACTACAAAAAGCACCCTCCCAATTTTTTATACATAAAAAGGGTATGATGTTGTCATAACAGAAAAAAAGTGTCGTGCAGTTCTTAGTTGGTAGTCCGGAGATATGACCTATTAATCATACCAACTGAAAAAACACACTTGAATTTTTTATTCCAAAACAATGAAAAACACCCTCCTAATTTTTATACATAAAAAGTATATGATGTTGTCATCACTGGAAAAAAAAATTGGCCAGTTCTTAGTTGGTACTCCGGAGATATGACCTATTGAACATACCAATTGAAAAAACACAAAATCTGACTTCAGATGACCATTGGCAAAATTCTATTTTTCACAATCTCATTTTTGTCACTAATATTGAAGGAGAAAATAATTAGCTTTAAAATGATACGTAAACTGGCTTAATTGAATGAAAAATGAGGAAGTTATAGAGCTTTTTCAAAATGCATACCAAAAATAAAAAAGCAAAAATTCTGAAAAAATCAAAATTTCAAAAAATTCTACAACCCTAAATTTTTATTCAAAAAATCTAAAAAAATTAATTTGAGTTTATCTCATAGGTATCTATCCGTAAAAAAATATTGAACAAAATCCGAGACATGACGGCATGGCCGAATATTTAAATTAGGCGATTTGACGTGGAATGAGCCATACAGTAGTGCTTTTCTCCTTTTGTTTTTTGACCCTATTTGCAACCATATGTTATTTTCAAGCAGAATTCTCTATCGCACACGTGGTGAAGGTTCAAGAGCTTTCAGTAACCAACAGTACTGTAATTACCAATTAGCACATTGAAAAGGGGAAAAAAAGGGGGCGGGGGAGCTATCTCTCTGACAGTACATACAATCATTTTATTCCATATTTTAATAAATTCCTTTCTCTATTTTTCGAGGGAGTTCATTTGCTCATGGGCACGTATAGCTTCCGCCATTGTCATAGAGGAAGCGATTCTTGATAACAAAAACTTTATTTTTTAAGAAACAAATATAATTCCGTTTTAATTTCTTCCAAGCGAGAATCAAATACCTTTCCCATAATTTATGTTGTAGTCGTTTTGAAGTTCTTACTTTTTTGGGGGGAGGATGGAGGGGGGGGGGGGGTATGCACCCTAGTGCTATCCATCACTGTAGAAAGGAATATGGTTACCAAACAATGAATGTTCAGAATGAAAATATGAGACATTCAACTTTCTTATAGCTTTATTTTAAATACTTTACAAATATAAGGTGATTAAAATATACGAACACAAAAAACATGGAAATCTGAATCACGTTTGTGATATATACATATATATATACCAGCTAGAATGCAAAATCTGTAATAGAGAGTCCTTCATCCAAAATAACTAAGTCTTTTACTTTATGATACTTCCGTGAAAAATGACATTTTGACTTGACCCATCTCGTTTTGCGTGGTCATTGATAGTCTTATTTGAACTGCAGGGGACTGATCTTCAGACCGAGTGAATCTTTGCCGATTTCAGAGACGGTGCAAACTCGACAGACTTTCCCCGCATGTTCCGGGAAATATGAGGTTTGACAGAAGGGGCATTCGACCGTTGGTTTTCCTCGGTAAATGGGCTTATAAGAGTATCCACAGATGGTGAATGGATTGTGCTCATCATAGTCGAGAGCGTGCGTGTCTACGGGGTTCTTCTCGCTGGCCTGGAGGATTTTTCTGGTCTGTTGAGCTACTTCCGAGCGAGGTCCTAATTCGAGGAGCCTTCGTGCCAAGGATGCTGCTGTCCTAGAAGAAATAAGTGAAAAATGAATGTATAATTAGTGTGTAATATTCATATAATTTCACAGCACAAAATATGTTGCAAATTGCTTTTTTCCACTTTTCAAAAGAGTTTTCTTTTTGGCATTTGATGCATTTTTAGATTTTTAACGTTTTTCTACATTTCTCTTGTTTTTTTGTAAAAGGTCTAGTTTTTACTTGCTTAAATTTAATGAGAGAATCTGGCAGCATAAGACCTTCCTTTGAAAATTCTGCAGCATTGAATATCAAGAATTTTAAAAAACTTGTTGTAACAAGATTAAATTAATTTGAAGTTTTTATGACCACTTACAGCATGCACATAACCTTAAGCTTATGTAAGCCCATTTAACTTCAGTATGTCTATTCCAATGAGGATAATCCATACTTTGGTTTTGTAACTTTCGATAACTTTGGTTTTGTAAGGAATCGCTTGATACCTCATTCATCAAAATCGGATGAATAGTTTAGGAGAAACAGTGGAATATGTCTACATGAAAAAAAAAAACCCAGACTGCTAAAAAGATAGCCCTTCCTTTTAGCTGTGCTGCAGTCGGATAAAAAAGTATCATTTTCTCTTCAGAAACCCTTTTCATTTTAAGGACTTTTTTTTTGTAAGAGTCCAGAGAAGTTGTTAACTGAGTATGAATTGTATTATGTAGTACATGAAATGTGAAAACAAACTTACTTGAAGTTCTTCAACTTGAAGAAAAGATTGGTTGCAGTACGCAATGTAAGGATTCTGTGAACAGATTCCAGCTGACAATGTGTGAAATAAGCTGCCATTTCACATGAACGTTTTTGCTGTTCGAGAGTCTCTTTCGGCAAATTTTTGCGCTCTAGCTCTAAAGAAAGGCCATTGACATATTCGCGACACAAACTTAGTAGTTGTTGTGCTTCAGCAATTTCCTATAAATAGAGAAGCAAAATCATTTATCAACACAAATCCATAAAGTGAAGACAACATCAATAAACCTTTAGATGTTACATTTAAGCAATTAGGACTACAATCAGATTACAAGTTACACTAAAACAGGAACAGAATATTGTATGTTTGTCAAAGAACTAACAACTTAAAATTTGCCAAAACACATTTTCAAAAGGCTACAGGCAATTTGGTAAGCACTCCAAATACTATAAATTAGTTAAGTATTTGGATCTCCAAATACTATACAAATTCATTAGTAAAATAAGTTCTTTTTAAAATTAAAATTATCAATAGCAAATATTCTCAATGCTTAAGGCATTTCTACAAATAACAGTTCCGTGTTAATTTTGAATATGTCGATAAAATTTGTTTCAATACACGATTTGTTTACGAAAATAATAGCATTAAATTTTTGATAGCATAGGATCCCTAAAAGAAATTAAGAAATCAATTCTGAATGGAGAAAATGTGAATACATACTTAGGATTTTAAAATTTAAGTATCAAATTCAACTGTTAATTGACAAAAGTAGAAATCAAAACAAAGTATAATAATCTTGCTATAACCAACTAATTAGCAGCTATACTAATCCACTAAACTAGGTTTTTTAAAAAATAGATCAACATGTAATTTTAGTTCAATGGAACTAAAAGTCATAATGAAAAAGTGAATACGTATTAACAAAATTATTTTTCAATAGAAACTATTGTCTGCATTGGAAGCAAAGTTTCATTTTTAATCCTAAATAGTTCAAGGCAAATGCTAAAAGGTAAATTTGAAATACAAAAGAAGAATGTAGTAAAACATTAAATGAATGCATTTATGCATGTCTAAAAAATTTTAATACAAATAAAACTTCAGTCATTGAATAGGAAAAACACACAAAACACACACATTTGGAAGTCTCTAAAAGTGTTCACTTAGTTCTGAGGTACTTTAGTTACCTGTTTTGTTTTAACAAGGATGAAAGGTATGCTAAGCAAAAGCTGTCGAAATCTTTCTATGGCTTCTTGGAATTTTCCAGAGGTTGTAAGCTGGTAGCAGGACTGTAATCGTTCTATGAGAGCTGTCAAATGAAGCCCAACTTCTGGCAATGAATTTTTTGCAAAGCTACGAAGCATGTACCCAGAAAGAGGAGGTAGCACAGGAACACCTATTTAAAAACAAGATTTGTTTATGAAATAATTATTTTAAATAATTGAATAAAAATGCCATCAGACATCTTTTTAATCAAATTTAGCCAATTTGAATCTTATACATAGACTTTGATATTTCTGCAGTACAAACATATTTTTTTTTTTTTTTGCCAAAATATATTTTCAACGTTACCTGCATTTTTTTTTTGCCCCAGAGTTTGATTTGGTGATATTTACATCAGCATTAAGCTTTTTAGCTAGCTACAATCGCACTACATGATGAATTTTTTAGCAGAGGCCACATTTCTAATAACAACATTCTGCCCTTTAATACCGTTTTAAAAAAATAATAAATTGTGTCTTAAACATTGCATATTATTCAAAGTGAAGTGTACTTTTCATAAAAAAATGGATATTTAATGTATAATAGGGCATCAATAACATTCCCACACTCAAATTTAGAATTTAGTAGAAAGTATCATGAAATCAAAAGAATGTGCATACACATTTTAATCATGTCTGATACTTTAACATCCACATCAATATCTTAAAAATAAAAAAAAAAAGAATGTTTGTAAAACTGAACCCATCTACCTTGGAAAGATGATCGACTCCTTGCATAAGTAATCATGAAAAGCTGCTTGAACGGTTCAAATTCCACCGCTCCAATTTGGTCATGCAGCAGGCGGAAAGCGGTTTCGAAAGAACCGGCCAGAACATGATCAACCACCAATCTGGAATTGTTTACCCACGCCTGAGTGGGGGGCTGGCCGAGGGTGGGAGCAACGAAATAACCGTCCCCACCGGCTGCTGCGCCGGCAGCTGCAGAAGCCTCCAGCTCTGGGGGCAACTCGAGGTCTTCGTCTTCAATGTCCCATCCTCCTTCTTTGCTGTCGCTCTCCACAATTGAATCAACGTTTCCTTCATCATCCAGAGCCAAGTCAGCGTCGTCACCCCAACCTGTAAAAGTAAATAAATCAGAGAATGAGCAAAGTTTTGGTTACAGCTAACCTTCTCTTACATTGCTCAACTGTTCGTATAATATTTATGCTGAATAATTGTTGGGCCTGAAAGCCCTTATTATTTAATTTCTTGGAGATGTTTCATAAAATATTAAGTGTTTTAAAGCATTTTTTCAAAGTAATAAATACTTGCTTTTCTCTTTGTTCAGAACCCGGTGTATAAATCACACTTAAAAAAACCTATGGCAATAATCCCAATTGGTTATTTTTTGCATACCTGCTATTACATAATAATAACGTAACTGATATTGTTGACTAGCATCAAACTGAATCATATAACTCTTATATGGTCTACTTGAAAGAAAAAAAAATTCTGTGCTGAGCGGAATTGGGCGAGGGTATCTAAACTATTTTGGGTGTTGAACGCACAAATACTAATATGAAATAAATAAATACCTTTGTACTCAAAAATAAAAGCAAAAATACAACGTTAACTAGTATCTGATAAAAGCTTTTGTCGGATGTTTTTGAATCCATAAACTCCCATTTTTTGCATTCAAAAAGATGTTCCTTGTAACAGTGAAGCTCAAGTCTGCAGTATTCCTGCTTTTAAATGCTTATTTGTTAAATAAGCAATATATAAGTATTCTTTCTCTTTGGCGGAACACAAACTCTCTAATTTCTAAATTTAAAATAAATGGCATTGGACTTGCCCCTTCATCTTGGGAAATTTATCCAACTATTCTAAGGTTCCGGAAGACCCTTTTGCAGTAGTAAATTCTTATAATTAGATAAATAATAATTAATTGAAATAAAGAAAACAATATTTGTCATCGTGTGGGAACAAAAGTAAATTTGAATTTCAAACAATCATTGTATAAATATTTGAATCAAATTACTACCAAATAAGGCTCTTCACCTGGATAACTCACATCTAGAAGCTTACATCTTAATCAATTGAAAACATTTTTTTCTTAGTCCGAAAATAAGAAGAGGTAGTTTCATTTACAAAGTTTGGGTGATAAACAGTTGTTTAATCATACTCATTAACTCATGTAAGTAACAAAAGAAAAAAAATGCAGATTATAAAGGGTCAATGAGAGAAACAAGAATAATACTAATGTAGATAATCAGAAAGTTTTTCGTCTTCTGTTGAAACTGTTCAGAATTATTTACAGAAATAATACCTTCAGCTAAATTATCATCAGCAACCTCTGCAGCCAAAGCAGTTTTCCTTTGTCCCATCGCTGCCCCATCGAAGAATCCTTTAGAAACACTAAGCAGCGGCCAGTTCTCTTCAGATCTGTTGATTGGACATGGTGGATGCAGCAAAACAGCACTGGGATCTGGCTGCGGAAGGTTTACTTGAGAACTCTCCAGCGAAGCTTTTAAACTTTCTGCTTCTTCTTCCAGACCATGAGTGACAGCACAGTAATATGCGACAGATGTTTGATTGCAAGACTAAAAAATTTTTGAAATGGTAAGAAAAAAAAAAACTGTAAGTACAATTCATATGTAAAGTATAAAATGCGTAGAGGCATACACAACTAATTTCATCAGTAGTTAAAAAAATTTACACTGGTAGGCTGAAAAATGTAATTAATTTTTACAATATGCATAAAGATATTTAATTACGTTTTCCTTTATTTTTAAAGCAGAGATGATGCTGCCACAGATGGGTGTAAGGTAAAAATTTTCTTAAAAAGTATTTTGAGGGAAGTCTTCAAATTACGTTTTTTACGGAACTTGGATGAGGTTACAATACCCAAACATTAAAAAAAAAAATTGACACAAAGAAAAGGTTCGAGTGCTTTACTTTAGATAGAATAAAAATATGGTGATAAACTAAAACTACAAGATATATTTAGTTATACATGAAAGAAATGAAAGTTAGCTAGGCCAAACTTACAAAATGGATAGAGATATCTGAAGTAAAAAAAAAAGAACCAAAAAGCGATTGTGTTTGATGAAATTTACTTCATTATCCTTATTTTCCTTTCTACATAAAAATAATAATAAGAAGAAAATAAATAAATAAAATAAAAATAAAAAAAACAAATAAATTAAAAAGAAGGTAAGAAAAGGTTTAGGGAAAAAACATTTTGAAGTATTGTAATCTTGGGGGGTAAATCCGTTAAAAAGTGCAATTATATGAAAGTTGAATACGACACGATACTAACCACATGAAACCGCATATATCACACACACACACACACACACACACACAAAAGTTAGTGCAAAACTTTCAGTCTATTTAATTTCATTGCTTTAATTGAATATGGTATGCACCCACACACACATATAGTGCAGCTTTAAGCAGTGCAGCAGTAGGAAAGCTATTACCTTGACAATGTTTATCAGTTTTCGGGGAGTTAAGCAAAAGTAGCCCATTTCCACACAGCCCTGTTAGATTTAAGTTTTAAATCAATTTTACAATCAGCTCCATCATAAATAATTTGCATAACAATGTTTTTATTTATCAAGATTTAGGTTTGGCAACGGTCTTTGCTTATCTGTCATGTGATGCATTCTGTGGTTTGATGGGTTTGATTATGCGTTTTTAGTAGTACAGTTTTCTTCTACGTTTTGATGTTTGTTTTAGTGCTTCGTTTTTACGTTATTCGTTCAATGTGTTGCATGTTCGTTATTTTACTTCTAGTCAAGAATAAAAGTTGTTTTTTGATTGAGAAATGCTGTCGAACTCTGCTGAATTAATTTAACAGGTTATTGCGCCTAGGCGCGTTTCTCGACAGATAAGTAGTAAATTCTTGACCGAAGGTTTGGTAAAATGGCGGATGAAAGAGTTACCTTCGTAAAACTCAACAGCACAAATTATGGTGTGTGGAAGTTTAAAATGGAAATGTACTTGACTGATAAAGATTTATGGGAGGTAATCTCACAGGATAAGCCTGAAAAGGCAGATGATGAACAAGATGCTTGGATTAAAGCAAATAAATCGGCGAGAGCTAAAATTGCGCTGTGTGTAGAAGATAACCAATTGATTCACATCAAGCATGAAGAAACCGCTAAAGGTATGTGGAATTCTTTAAGAAAAGTCTATGAACAAAAGCATTTAAATACGAAATTGTTTTTGCAAAGAAAATTGTATACTTTGAAATACGAAGAATCAGGGAACATGAAAGATTATATTCACAATATTTTAAAAATTGTTGACCAACTTAGAGGTTTGGGGAAAATAATTCCCGAAGATGATATAGTCACATTACTGTTGTGTGGAATACTTGAAACTTATGATTCACGAATTACAAGTTTAGAAGTTCGACCTTCGGAAGAGTTGTCATTGGAATATGTGAAGGGAAAATTAATTGCTATTTATGAACGGAGGGAAGAAAGTTTGAAATTAAACGTTGACCAAAATGCATTGAAAACAGCTGTAAAATCTAGAAATACAAATGAACATTCTAAAACAATGTCTGGAAGTAAATCTAAAAGACTTTGTCATTTTGGTAAAAAGCCAAATCATATTAAGAAATTTTGTTATTTGTGGAAAGCTGAACAGCGGAAATTAGAAAATCATACAGTTAAGAAAATTTTGGATGAAAATACGAAGTGCAAAGAAGTAGAAGATAAAGATTTTCAATGTTTCAAGATTAATTCTAGGACTTCTTGTGAAAGTTGGTACATTGATTCAGCTTGTTCCGCGCATATGACGAATAATAGAAATTTCTTTTCCGGAGATATGAGGCCAAAACAAGGAAAAGTATGCGTTGCTAGTGGACAATTATTGGACATTAAAGGAATTGGTGATAGTATCATTGAATATGAAGACAAAAATAAAGATACGAAGTATGTCTGATAGGCATATCTGCCTCTCCCCTAGATAGTAGAGTCTCATCATCTTACAACAGTCTAAGTTTAAGGCATATCATGTTTCTACTTACGTTTTCCTTCAGCCTAACGGCCGTGTCATGTTTCAGACTGATGGAATGTAAACATTGCTTTTCCGGAGATCGTTCCCGGAAGTATGACGTCATGTTCTGGAACGTCATGCATCTGACGTCAATCAACGAATGTTCGAGAAGCTTTGTACGACACGTGTCGTCTGTGATTGGCTGCCTGGATCGCTACCGATAGGAGAATGTGTATTCAGATTTCGGGGATATATAAGCGATGTCAGGACTCAGATCGAGGCTGGTTTTTTTCATTCATAGCTAGGCTCTCGAGTCAGAGAGGGGCCTTAGGCTTTCGGCTCGCGGTCTTTTTCGCCTGATGGCATGTTTCCCCCGGTAGTAATTGCACTTAGCCTTGAACGGGCATAACAGGGGAAGAACTATGCAGGCTGAACATGATAGGATTTAGTTTCTCAGAAAGTAATAAGTTGTTTTTGTATTATCTTTTGGTTTTATTATTTACAGTTGTTGCTTATCTTAAATAAATGTTATTTGTTACTTAAAGTTTGTCTTCGATTTAGTAACTCAAACACTCTGCTAAATTTAAATGTTTGGGGGATTTAACGATTTCTTAGACTCCCCTAACAATGTCAAAATTAGCAACGTATTGTACATTCCGGAATTGGATAGTAATTTGTTATCTGTCAAGTGTCTTGATCCGAAGAACTATTTTATTACATTTGGATCAAATAAGTGTACAATTCAGAAAGATAATGAAATTATCATTGAAGGACATTTAGAAAATGATTTATACAAATTGAATACGAATGAAGTCGCAAGCAGAGTTACAGAAGAGTCACATACGAACTGTATGCATATGTGGCATAGAATATTTGGTCATCGCGATCCTCGAGCGGTTCAACGGCTGGAAGCTGAACAATTAGTTACTGGTCTAAAAATGAGGAACTGTAAATATAAAATGAAATGTTTGTGTTGTGCAAAGGCAAAGATTGCGCAGATTCCTTATCCGAAGAAAAGTGAAAATCGAGCATGGAAAGTGGGAGAGCTATTTCACTCTGATCTTTGCGGAGCATTTCCTCAACCAACTTCCAGTGGAATGCGTTACATATTGACTTTAATTGATGACAAGTCAAGATTTCTTACAGTTTATCTGCTAAGACGGAAAGAAGAAGCAGCCGATAAAATAATGGAATTCTTGAATTATGTTAAAACGAAGTTTGAAAGAACACCTAAAGTACTACACACTGACCGAGGAGGTGAATTCGTAAATGAGAAGCTGAAAAGTTATTTCGTAAAGAATGGAATAGAACATGAACTCACAGTACCGTACAGCTCGCCTCAAAATGGAGTCGCAGAAAGACGAAACAGATATTTGGTTGAAATGGTTAAATGCATGCTTGAAGACTGTAAATTAGATCAAAGGTTTTGGGGAGCTGCAGTAATAACAGCGTGCTATTTGCAAAATCGTTTACCTACAAAAGCGTGTGACTTAACACCCTATGAACTATGGCATGGAAGAAAAGCTTCAGTCCAGCATCTCAAAATTTTTGGAAGTAATGTGGTGTATTATGTACCATCTGTTCAAAGGAAGAAATTGGAAAACAGAGGAAAAGAAGGTATATTTCTCGGTTACACAGAAAAATCAAAGGGATATCTCATATTGGATAAAGAAAGTAACAAAGTAATAGTAACAAGAAATGTATTTTGTGTTGACAGTTGCAGCAGTGAAATTTTAACAGAAGTTGAGAAAAATACAAAGCAAGATAATGTCGTAACTTGTGATTTATATGATTTATATGAAGAAAACGGGCCTAAATGTGAAGTTCACGAATCAAAAGAAAAATATAGACGTTCTGAAAGATCAAATAAGGCTGTACCTCCAGATAGATATGTATGCGATTATAAAACAGTTCAATTAGCTCAGGAACCCTCTTCTTGGAAGGAAATAAAAATGCTACCGCAGGAAGAGCAACAGAAATGGATAGATGCTGCCAATGAAGAAATGGAATCCATAAGAAAGAAAGATGTATGGGAACTAACGAATTTGCCAAAAGGAAGAGCAGCAATAGATACAAAATGGGCATTTTGAATCAAAAGAGATGAAACTGGTAAAGTAAATCGCTATAAATTACGACTTTGTGCCAGAGGATTTACCCAGAAGCCTAATGAAGATTTCAAGGAGACCTTTGCGCCAACTTCGAATAAAGCAACATTTAGAGTATTACTCACATTAGCAGCAGCAAGAAAAATGAAAATTAAACACTTAGATGTGAAAAACACGTTTCTCAATGCCGAGATAGCAGAAGAATTGTACGTAAAACAACCAGAAGGCTATGTTAAAGAAAATGAAAAAGACAAAGTATATAAGTTAAAGAAGGGTCTTTATGGTTTAAAGCAATCTGCAAGAGCTTGGAATGAAAAGATCAACAAAGTTTTAGCTTCAAATGGTTATTTATGTAGTAACGTAGATTCATGTTTTTATTCAAGAAAAGAAGCAAATGGCTGGAGTTATATTCTACTTTACGTTGATGATATTCTGATTTGTACATTAGATGAAGAAACCGAATTAAGAATGATCAACATGTTTAAACAGCATTTTGAGATAACAGATTTAAGAAACATCACATACTATTTAGGCGTTCAAATAGAACGATTTGAAGATGGAAGCTTTGCAATTAATCAAGAAACAAAAATTAAGCAACTGATAAAGAAATACGGATTAATTGAAGCAAAAGAAGCAAATATTCCAAGGAATTCTGAGTTTATAAAAGATGAAGAAAAATCAGAAGAATTAGAAAATAATACAATGTACAGGGAAGTGATTGGATCACTTTTGTATATTTCAACAACATCACGACCGGATATCGCAACATCAGTTGGAATTTTATCACGACGAGTAAGTAAACCAACAGAAAAGGACTGGAAAGCAGTAAAACAAGTCTTACAGTACTTAAAGAAAACCTCGCATTTTAAATTGAAGTTTGGAACAGATATGTCCAGTTTAGAGATATTTGTGGATGCAGATTGAGCAGGAGATATTTCTGATTGAAAATCAACTAGTGGTTACGTCATCATGCTTGGAAATGCACCGATTGTATGGGCAAGTAGAAAACAAGATTCAGTATTGTTGTCTTCAACTGAAGCGGAGTTTATTGCAGTATCGGAAGCGTGTAAAGAAGGCAAGTGGATTGTTCAATTGTTGAATGACATCGAGGGACATAGTAATAGACAGTTTTTAGTGCATGAGGACAATCAAGGATGCATAGCCATGATCAAGGGTGAACGGGTGAGTCAAAGATCGAAACATATTGATGTTAGATATTGTTTTATTAGAGAACTGTATAAAGATAGGGCTATAGACATTAAGTATTGTGAATCAGAAAATATGATAGCACATATATATATACAAAACCTTTGGGTAAAATTAAGTTTGAAAAATTTCGAGGAAAAATAATTTCCGATGTAGCTGACTGAGGCGGGGTGTTAGATTTAAGTTTTAAATCAATTTTACAATCAGCTCCATCATAAATAATTTGCATAACAATGTTTTTATTTATCAAGATTTAGGTTTGGCAACTGTCTTTGTTTATCTGTCATGTGATGCATTCTGTGGCTTGATGGGTTTGATTATGCGTTTTTAGTAGTAGTTTTCTTCTATGTTTTGATGTTTGTTTTAGTGCTTCGTTTTTACGTTATTTGTTCAATGTGTTACATTATGTTCGTTATTTTACTTCTGGTCAAGAATAAAAGTTGTTTTTTAATTGAGAAATGCTGTCGAACTCTGCTGAATTAATTTAACAAGCCCCACAATCACACTTCTATATAATCCAAAAAAGAGGTAGACATTCTCAAGGTGTGGCTCAGAGTCACACTATGCATTTGGGCTAATCTGAATTCTGTCTTCAAACAAGCAACAACTTGATGCATAAAAAACAGAACTAATAATTTAATTATAGTTTAAAAAAACTAAAAAATATACTTTAAGAGAGGTTTTTTTTTTCAAATATAAAAGTAATATACTTAATACTATCATTAATACTAAAGGTTAAACTATATTTTCATAATACTCTAACTGATTTATCTCTGATTTGTAAAACTATTAAATATCCACTAAGTTTACATGAATTTATAATACATCAACATGTAATATAGTTTAGCCTTTGGTATTAATAATAGTATTAAACATATTACTTTCATATATGCAAAGAACGTGAATTTTATCTTTTATGCCGAGTTACATACAAACAACTGAAACACTTATAATACATCAACAGGTAATATAGTTTAGCCTTTAGTATTAATAATAGTATTAAATATATTACTTTTATGTTTGTAAAGAACGTAAATTTTATCTGTTATTCAGAGTTAGATACATACATACAAACAACCCGCATATGCAAATAATAAAAGCGCATTAAAAAAGAAAAACTCATGGAAAATAAAAAACAAAGAATATTACAAGAAAATACCTTCAAAATTTTTACACGCTCAGCAACATCTCCAAGATACAAAGCATTTTGAAACTGTCCACTAGTATCTTTACGTATTTCAGCGATCTTCATCATTTTTCTCAACTTCTCTAAGTTACCAGTAATCAAGTACAAGAAGGACAATTTGTCAAAATTTTTGGTACGCTGATAAGCCATTTCAACAACCTACCAAGAGGGGAAAAAAAGATTGAAACTAAATCACTGAAAATCAAAACAAATAACAACTTGTTCTTAGGTTGCACGTGAAAAAAATTGTAATACTCATTGGTTGGGCATGTACCCTACTTTGAGAAACTAATTAGACGGTTCATAAGATTCATTCATTAACAATCAAATTTGCTTATAAAGATATAAAGAGTGTTAAGCCAGTATATCTGTGCGTTTTTACAGTGTTAATAAAAAAAGGGGTTTATAAAGAATCATAAAAATTCATTTATAC
Source organism: Uloborus plumipes (assembly GCA_038373865.1). Taxonomy (NCBI): domain Eukaryota; kingdom Metazoa; phylum Arthropoda; class Arachnida; order Araneae; family Uloboridae; genus Uloborus; species Uloborus plumipes. The sequence continues at coordinate 37,685 of JAXGGA010003674.1, read as the reverse complement.
TTTGTTTTTAATTAATCAAACTAAAAAGTAAACGGCTGTCAACATTTTTTCTCAGGATTTATGACTCATCACCAGCATTCAAACAACTTAAGGAATTATTTGAAGAAAGAACTAAGCTAAGCTGGAAGGCAAGCACAATCGTATGAATCACAAAAGTATTGCTCCAAAGTTTGCTCATATTATAATATTATAATATTTATGTTCTCACAAACTTAACCAAAATTTATTGATTTCCTTGTTAAATTTTGGGTTTTAGTTATATCAGTAATCGTTATAAGCGGATTTGACTATATATTATCAGTATTATTTTCTTGATTAATCTTATGTTTCTCATTCATTCATACCTGATGATTTCCATGCAAAAGAGCAGCTTCTCCCAATTTGTCCCAGCAAGTTTTATCATCTAATATTCGTGCAGCGTCTAAAGCAACCTGTTAAAAATAGAAATCACTCAAATACATATTGTAAGAGATATTGAAAATTAAAAAGAAAGGAAATTTTTTACACCTGCTTTTTAGACCTCATTTATTACTACTACTTTTACTTTACATTATAATTACCCTGAAATTCGAAACAATTTGTTGATGACCATTCTCAATTTTTCTTCTTTTCAAATTTTTATACATGGTATAAATACTTTGGTATCCTTTACTTTGTCTTAAGCCCTAGTTAATGTCAGTATGGTATGGTTTCGTACAAGAGAGCAATTTATAAGCCATAACCAATTTTATTGATCTTTGATTAATATGTTTAGGTCTGAGGTGCATTTACAGATTTGGGACTCCATTGCATTGAACTTTTTGGGCCTTTTAGCCCATTACTTTTAAAATAAGTGTTTGCGAAACAGGTGTTACGATTCGCCTTCGGGACTCTTTCCCTGTGGTGGATTCTCACAAATGCAACATGGTAAATCTGCACACAGATTTAGGTTAACTATTGCGTGTATAAATTCCTCAAATGCATATTTATCGGTTTGCTCCTATTTTCCAGTGGGGGGATTGCTTGCAAATCTGTTATCCGAGTCCATTGTGCTAGTCATTTCTGTGGTTAATTGGGAGTTTACTGTTCTTTAGAGCTTCATACTTCAAAAAGAAACCAATAAAGATGCAGAGGGAGAAAAACATTTATGAATAGAAATTGTTAGAAAAATGGAAAAATTGGAACTAAAATTTGAATATACATACAGATACACACACAATATGAACTAAAAATGAAGCAAACATTTAAGATGAAAAGTAGTTTCATTCTGTTTCATATCTATCCACAATGTAACATTAATGTCAAATATAAAAAGTCATTGATTCATTGTATGGCCAAAGTGGAAGCTTTTGTTTAGATTTATTCTGAAAAATATAGATGCACTCAAAATATCAATCAAATTCACAATCAATAATTACATATAATAGTTTTCAAGCTTACTTCAATATTGCCACATTCAAGAGCAAGACCAAATCGTGTTTTTTCATCTTTGACGAAATGAAGTGCCACTTCAGGGTACCCCTTCTTTTGCAGGTAAGCAATGATGGACTGGCCAACTAGCTTTGCATTTCTCACCATATGAAGTACCTAAATAAAATCATAATATATTAAACATTTTTTTAAATAGAAAGGGCTTACGGCAGTAAGTATAACAACCTTCACAATCCCTTTAATAGGTTTCAAATATGATTACTTTAAACAGGAAGATGTTTTGAGAAACTAAAATTTGAAGACAGAAAATATTTGTTGAAAAATATTACAACTGCTTATAATGAAACACATTAACAGCTACATTTTTACTTTAAATTTCGTTTTCAGTTTAAATATAGAAATGAGTCTAGCGTAAAAGAAAATTCCCTATGGGGAGAAAAAAGAAAGTTAAAAAAGGAAATTAACCTGGACTTAAAAATATGCAATTTTTCAATCCTTGCTATCAGCATTGTTTAGACTTTAAGAGAGCTCTGAAACACTACATACTCTCATTATCAGAATAAATTGAAATAGAAATCAGATGAGCATCAACAAAAGGTAGGGAGTGCACTCGAAGAAAATTTGAATCCACTTTGTTTTACAGAAATTAAACTTCAGTTAAATAAGCTTATATAATTTCTTTTATGAATTTCAATGTCATTTCTTTGTAAAAAAAATAATTAAAAAAAATAGCTATCTATGGTATCATCATGTCATGTCCTTCACTTGAAAGTAATGTCATCCATCAGATATCACATGATCTTGATGACATCATCCCCCAAACAGCCAATCAGAAGTGGCAATTTCACTGACATTGATATGTTTGGACTTTACTGTCTACTTTCGTAAATACATGGAAAGGACGCTCTTGACAAGAAAGATTTAAATATATTTAAATAAATGTCTCCTTTAAGAAAAAGTCACAGATTTATAAGCTATTTACTATTGACGCAAGGATAACTTAGTTTGCTGTAAAAAGAATGTAAAACATTAAAACAACAGACTGTCAACTCACTTCTTCATATTTTCTATTGACTAATGCCAATTTGAATCTGTACTCAGTAGGATCAATAGTTAGTACTCTTGGTCGACATTCTCTATCTAAGCAATAAACATTTGAATCCTTTACACGTGTGATGTAGATTGGTACATCTAATGTTCGAATAATGCCATGATCACTAGAAAGAAGAAAAGTAAGTGTAAAATATTTTTTAAAGCTAAAGCACAAAGGAAAAATTGTAAGATGTATACATTGAAAACTTTTTTATACATAAGTATGGAAAATATTAAAAAAATAATAAAGAAGTATGTATGAATCAAATTTTCAGGAAGAGAAATTTTATGAATCTTGGGTATTTTTTTCATGCAATAAGTAGATTATCATAACTGGATGAAAGAGTGTTGAGATATAAGTTTAAAACAGGGTGTAAAAAAATCAATGATTTTTTTTAAAAAATCAAAAAAATCGGATTTTTTTTATTTAAATCAGATTTTTTTGATTTAAATCGGATTCTTTTGATTTTTTTAAAAAAAATTAGAAACTTCAGTTATTAATTAATTTTAATTTATGTACAACTTACCTTTAAGTTTTTAAAAATATAAAAACACCTTTGAAGTAAAGCTTCACCAGTAAGAAACCCAGAAAAAAGTGTTAGGAGCCGATCTGAAAATAATCCTGTCTACTAGCTAGGATAAAAATCAAATGGGGCAGGAAGCTCAACCCAATCCTCACTTCATTCAGCTCTCCCCTCTTTATTTTGCTTTTGTTTTGTAAAGCTGGAATATGTTCCATTTCAGCCACTAATAAAGAAAGCCCCCCCCCCCCCCACCCCAGTTGCTAATGCAAGGCATAGAAAATTCATCTTCTGCTTGGTTGTTTTTGTTTTTTCTTTTCACTGAAAGTATATCACACACATTCTATCATGTCCCTCCCCCCTCAATTCACTCTTTGCAACACCTGCCCTGCACCTGCATGTATTTTCTTTATTTCACATATTAGACAACAAATAGCACTATTTGTGCATACATATTATTTGGACTGCAACCTTCCAGCATCTGTGGAGGGGGGATGAGTAGGATTACTTTTCCATTTATTAGATGGAAATCAAAGCTCTAGAAGAAAATGGTAAAAATAATGAAATTGGGATTATCCAAGAGAATTTTTTAAGGATTAAAATAAAAAGTGATTTAAATCAATGATTTTTTTAAAAAAATCAATTGATTTAAATCGCGATTTAAATCACTGATTTAAATCAATTGATTTAAATCATTGACACCCTGGTTTAAAACCAAAATATTTTCTTAAAACTACTTCAAAGGAACTGTTACTTAATTGGTTACAGCTTAAAGCAAAAGTTGGCATAGCAGAAAAGCAGATAAAGGAAAATTTATTAAAAGATTTCGGTATTTCCAATGAAAAATTTTGAATGTCTCCGAGGTCTTTAGACTTATGAACTAATCATTCAAATATAATCAAAATCGAACCTTGCACAGAGAAAAGCAATATGAAGTCCATATTGCAACATTGTGTGTTTGTATATTAAATAGCGCAGTATTTACTAAGAGTAACAAAAAACTAAGTTTAAAATATATCAAGCATGGAAAGATGCAGAGCAACAGCCCCCATAGTTTTCATCAGCAAGTCATACCTGAAACATTTTATAAGTGAAGTCAGATCACCTCATACCCCTCCTTCCGTGAGAACCAGACTAACGCAAATCCATTTTCATATTTTTTCAGCAGAGAGAGAAAACGATTCTTGGATGCATGTAAGGTATGGGATTCGAGCTCTTTCAATGCTGCTAAATAATTGTGAAGGAATTTCTTTTATAGAGTAATATTCTCATGGGTCGATGCAGAATGAAATTCTACGTACAATGCAGGCATGAAGTGGAAATCATCATTTTTGGACTTACGTTGTTTTGGTTTTGAGGTACAAATATAACTCCTTAAAAACATGAAAAGGAAGAAAGATCCTTTATTCTAAATAATAAGCATCAAATTAACGAACAAGAAACATACCCATTGATTAGAGCATATTTAATATGGTTTGAAGTGGTGTAGACAAACACTTGGTTATCATCCCAAGAGCCACTCTTTACTCTGCTGTTCTCTTGTATTGTGCAAAGAACATCCAAACGCCTATTGCAGATGGTGATATTGTGCTTGCTGAAGAAGGCAACATGGTTCATGTCCCCACTCCAAATCACGTACTTGACACGGGCCGTTTTAACACTCGCCAATAGCCTACATAAAAAACATTCATTGCATTGATTAGCACAATTCCTTTTTTTTCAACTCATAGTTGAAAATGAAAATCTTTAGTACCTGCTTTGCTGAACATCAAATAAAATTAAACCTTCAGAGTCCCTTAAGAGCAGCATTCCAGTGCCAGCATAAAATATCTCATCACAGTTAGGAGCTTGTACTTTCTTAGTTACTTCATTTTTCATGTTTTTGATCACAAGCTGTAAAAAGAAAAATGACAGTCAATTATGCTGGTCTGGATTTTTTTTCTTTTTCAATTTCTAATCATTTTGAGGAAAAGAAGGGTTCAAGAAATAAATTTTTAAGAAACATTTTCATTTTTATAGCTAATTTTAAAATGATTATAATACTTGATAAATGCAAAATTTTAATTGCAGTACAAAGTCATATGCAAAGTTTATTTTACATTCTATTTGCAAGAAATTTCAAAGCATAAAATACTCTTGCATATCGACTTTAAATACATTGCAAGGACAATGATAATAGCTTTTTTAAAATTTATTAATTTATTTTTTACTAGTTGATATTTTCTTTCTTCACAGTAAATAAGTACATAATAAACTTTTCTTTTGGCAGAAAAAAAAAAAGGATCAGATATTAGAAATTTCTAGAGATAAATAAGTCACAATTTATAGCACGCCTATAAATGGCATTTCAAACAGCTAATTACACAGATTCAAGATTAAAAGAAGTTTTTAACAGTCAATAATGTGCTTTTTAATAGCTTTTTATATTTGTCAAAGGTTAAGTAAATAAGATAGATTAGGAAAGGAACCTAAATTTTAAATTCAAATTTAAACAATGGTAAGAAACTCCTTTTCATTACAAGTTCTTAAATAAGAGACTAAGTCATGAACTATTCTGAAATGATTCTAAAACGGCAAAGTTCTTATATCCCTCATCTCACCATAAATATAAGAGAAACATGTTTAAAATAAAAATAAACGAACACTTGTATGTTACTGTGAATTACTGACACTTGATATGTGCTACAGAAAAGTTCATAACCTTTCAGGGTTCGAACAGGACCGAGCATACTCGATCGTGTAAATGTTTATTTCGTTTTCTTATTCTTCATTTTCTAATGTTTATTTCAAAGAAAAACTCACCAAAACATTACTAATTTTTTCTGAAAGTAAGGATGGACTTCAACGAATTTCCCATTTTGTTCTCTCAAAAAAAGAGGATTGAAGTTATACACGAATAAATTGCACATTATTAAAAAAAACTTCACTCAAAGAGCCCGTTGGTGAAAAATCATGTGTGCGGTACCATGTTTGCGGTAAAAGCCGATATATTTTAATGGTCTTTATTTCCAGAGGTCGAACACAAATTTCCCACAATTTTCCCTACTTTCCTGTAGTATTTCAAAATTCCCTGAAAATTTTTATGAGAGAGTGGTTAACCTGTATTGAATTAATTGAAAAAGAGAGAAAATTTATGTGTTTTAAATGCTTCATAGAGGAAGATTATGTAGTCTTAAACTAAAAAGGAAGGAGTTTTGAAGAAGCTAGCAGCAAAATGCAGGAGCTTGAAGGGAACTCCAAAGAAATTTTCTAAATAAAGGAGTACTGGAGGAGTTTTGAAGGAGCGTACGAACCCTGCCTTTCTTTTATGCTTTAGTTACTTGCCATGATTATTTTCTTAAATATAACTAATTGTTATAATATTGTATTAATATATGTTAAAATTCCAGTTACTTACTGCATGCGTGCGGTCTAAGACCGCAAACCTATTCCTGGCAATCCAGACTGCTGTTAAGCCCGAGGATCGCTTACAATCTGATGCTTCATTTGCTTGGGCATCAAACTCTTTGGGAATCATGTACAGGTCATAAGTGCTGTTATCTACATTATTGGTGCGTGTGCACACCAACACTGAATTCTCAACATGATTATATGACAAACTAGAAAAGGAAAAATCGATTTAAGAGGAAAACAGGAAATCAAACATTACTTTAAATAGAAATATAAAAATAAACATAAACAGACAAACATTTTCAGCATTGCATGCATCATAGAAACTTTATACAAGCTATTTCAAAATGTGATTAACCTTATGGATCCGGGCTATTCGTATAGAGGTTTTCCCTTTCGAGACGGGCGGTATAACTGTTAAACTGTAGATCTCTTTTCCTCTGAAAACTGGAAGTTGTAATGGCAAGCACTTAGGTTTTACAACTTTGTAATTCAAATACAAAGCCGTAACACCCCAGTAAGGGGGTATGAAATCTTGGAAAAAAAACCTGCTCCAAAGGGTAGAAGCGAAGATTTCAACCCTGTCCTCAAAGGAAAAAAGACTTGCGGTACGGCATGTATACCACCAGGTTTTTAAAGTTATAACAAGAATCATGACAGATTACTATTTCTGGAGTTGTCTTGGAAATTTCTCTTCTGATACACAATCACATGGTTAAGGTTTCTACAAAGCTAAACAGGATTCTTAGATTTTTCCAGGAAGCTTCAGAAAAAAATCCAAGTTAATCATTATTGAAGAACATTATCTAATATTAATATAGGTATACGTGTCAAAGTTTTGTGAATAAGACCTTTTCATTAACAAAAAGTGTTCAAGAAAAAACAGTCAAGGTCAGAAAAATTAGAAATAACAACATTTAACTGCACAAAACTAGCAGGTCACTACATACATGTTTTTATGTCACAAGGAACACTTTTTTGCAAGAAGTATGCTGATGGATGAAAAGACATCCAACGAAAGCCTTATATAACACATTACAACATACTGGCTGTTGTCAGATGTCTATTCATTCATAAGCGCACTTCTTCGCATTGAAAAAGGCGTTCCTTTTAACGCAGAAACAGCTATATACAGTAACTTTCAGTTAGTTTTATACAGTTAAATATACAGCTAGTTTTATGCAATTAAACATTGTCATTTAGAATTTTACTTTTCTAAACAAAGGTATTAACTCTGTGTCAAGCTCAGTTATTAAAATTTTGGTTTCAAGTAAATTAAGCTAAGATCTATTTATATTGTTTATTTATATTATTTTATTATTATGTTATATTATGTATTGGTTATTTATTTTGTAAGTGCTGTAATACACTATTTTTATCATCATTAATAATGCAATTTTTAAAAGTCAATGAGTGAAGTTTGTGTACTTTTGAGGTGTTGAACAGTACAGACCTATTAACGACCAACATTAATTCGATAAGGCTTTGGCATGAATAGTTTCATAATCTTTATCAGGTTCTCTTGACATATAATAATATCTCAAACATCAAAAGCGGTATATAACAGACAATGAAAACCAAAACCAGAAAACATGATTTACAAATGAAAAGAGTACAACAACTACCTGAAAACTGGGCTGCGATTTCCTCCTCTCAGCTGCAGCAAACTGACATCTTTCGACAAATTGAAATCCAACCTCCTCAAATAACGATCTTTGATGTAGTACAGGTAGTTGCCGTGCACGGCAAAAGACGGTCTCTCCCTCTCCAGTTTGAATATGAGCATTCCACAGTCATGTCCAGCAGCAAACAAGTTTAGGCTGGGGTGGGAAGTCATGATCCAAAATCGATCATGCTCACGACGGAAGGTGTACAAGGTCGATCGTTTCACCATGTCCCACACCCGGATGCTCTTGTCTTCTGAATTACTCAGGATGAGTTCCTGCCTGTAAATGTAAATATCAAAATCAGGATGCTATTTTACAAATTCTTTCACCTAACTTATAAATAAACATGTGTTGAGATGAAACTAGCCTCCAATAAGGAAGTAATAAGATACAACTTCAAAAAAAAAAAAAAAAGCAATTTACATTATGGGGCCCCAAATCAGGAAACCAAAAGATCCACAATTGCTGTCTTTCTTCATATCGGAATTTTCCATATTTTAGGCACCGACTCAAGAAATAAAAGATTAAACCGGTATCTTGTGATAGCGCAAGAGACAAGAGAGCAAATCAACAAACAAACCACCACAAGACTAAATCAAATGCAGCAAATAGCAAACGCAATTACATACACAATATAAATGATATGAATGAAAAGATGAGCATACTTATATCTGAGAAATGTTTCAAGCACTATACACATTTTCATGAGGAAATAAATACTTTTATTAAAAAATGTAACGCAAATATATTAAAAACATAACTAACTTTGAAATGCAAAATTAATACAAGAAAACAATAGTTCATTCACATAAAACTTACCTAGGATGGAAAAGAACACATGAAACATTATTATAGTGACCCCTACATGTGTCAACTTCCCATGCCTTAGAATCATTCATTCTCCATAGCTTCACTTGCCGGTCATCGGCACCTGACACAATCAAAGGCATTGTAGCATGAAAGGCAGCCCAGTTCACACCACGATCATGACCTATAACACAAGTAAAATAATTGAAAACTATATCACTAGAGCGTACAATGTTTAGGTATTGGCTTAATTCCAAGTTTACCATTTATGGTAAGCGTAGATTGGCACATATAACAACTTTCTAAAGTGAGTCGCACCTGGAATGGGTGCAATACTTTGCTAATTGATGTTATTATTAAACATGGGGCTGCATTGCATTTGACATCAAATGCATTTGTTAGTGACTTGTTAGTGTTCCATTGAGTTTCTCTGAAGTTACAAGTGGTTTTTTATGCAAAGCAATTTTGTTGAACCAAGTTAGCCATTATTATCCAATTGTGTTACAAAGAATTTTGAAATTCATTGCAGCCAACAAATGATTACAATAAATGACCAAAGATAGCTTAAAGCTGTGGTTTAGGAACTTACATTTTGAAAAACTAGTCCCAGACCTTAATTATGTTCAATAATGACACTTACGACACTCTGACTTCTGGAGATTAATCCACCAAAACCAAAAGCTGGAGTTCTTCTTGTATGTATGAGCTCACAGCAAGTCATGAGTAAAAAACATTTCTGGTACTTTTCAATTATAAGTACCTCGCAGTTGTAATTCTAATTCTGCCATTTATTTTTTATTCTATTTACTGTCACCATGTTTGGGCAAAGTTAGCGAAATCATACTTATTTGGTGATACCATGATCATGTCTTTTTAGAGAACTTTCAGACAAAACAAGGCTCAATACAAGACTCAAAGATCCCTTAAAATAAAGAATTATCCTCTAAATAATTAAAAAGTAAAACTACATGGAGAAAGGAAAAAGTTTATGCACAAATTTTTTGATTACAAAAAAAGAAAAAGAACTTACCTTCCAAAACATGTTTCACAACCGCATCTGAAGTTCCAAACAGGTCAGTGTGAGTAGGATTTTTTAAATGCTCTTCCAAGCCCCCAGGACCAGGAGCAACATTCTTCTTTCTCAGCCCAGATATATCCCACACCCGAACAGTCTGATCCAGTGAAGCTGAAACGACAAGATCCTCGCTAGGGTGAAAGTGCGCACACATGACGTAATGGTTGTGGCCAGTCAGGACACAAATGCAAGTGCGGGATTGCCAGTTCCAGACTCGAATGGTCTGATCATCGGATGCGCTCAAGATCCAGGGGTACTCATGGTGGAAAAATGTCGTCCGAATATAGTCCAGGTGACCCATCAGGGTGAAGATACAGCGCCGCTGCTTGTAGTTCCATACCTGAAAAAAATTAAAACATTTAGTGCCAGTTGCTTGCTTGCAGTAAATCAACAATACAGAGTGAAGTAAAAATGGTGAACGAATTTAGAACATCAAAAAAACACGCAAGAAAATGGAATCTATAAGTTGCACAAGTATGCAATAGAGGTCTTGAACCGTTAGCCATATCCAGCCGGTAAAGATTTTGTCAAATTTTACAAACTGAAAAAAAAAAAAAAAAATCTTTATTTATAATATTTTTTTTTCGTTTTGGGAGAGGTCGATATGCATTTTATAATGTCGAGGAATGCTTGCCTGATTCAAAGCGCCCACCTTTTATAAGGGCCAGAAAGCCTCAAAAGTCCCACTGAGCTCAAAATTTAAAAGAAACTACCATTGTATTTTAGCTTAATAGGCTTTGCACCTATACAATTCAGGTAATTATGAGAAAATAGCAAAATCCCAAAAACATTGTACGAAATTTTTTAAATTGCACCTTGGCGGAAAATGGGTAAATTGAGTTTTAAGATACATAAAAGTGGTTACTCTAAGGGATGTTCCAATAAATCATCTTAGTATTATATTTTATGGGTGAATTTTAGTTTAAAATTCGCAATTTGTAATGTAGTTTTTGTGAATGTGTCAATTATATATTTTTAAGAAAGTACCAATTTTAAAATGTTTTTAGTGAAAGTTCCCAAAGATGGCAGTAAAACCAGCCTGTATTGAGTCCTGTTTGTAAACAAAAATTGGTGATCCAACAGACCAATGATTATTTTTTTGTGGTGATCCGAGACAAGTTTTACTGATTTTGTACCATCAGACCAGCAGTGATTTCAAAGGCTATAACTAGAAACAAGGTCACTTGAACTGAAATATTAGTGGATTGTTGATTTGCCTATCGTCCAGAATTACAATTTACAATCCAAATTTGGAATGTCGCTCTTCAGTAAAAAAGGTTCGACCCTTAGTATACACTAGAGGTTATTGTTATCCTGTAAGCTTTGAAAGGTATATCACTTAAATGGTGATAATCAAAGTTGATCCAATCTTTTATGTTTCTTTAGGAAACTTTGCCTGAAGATTATATCTCACAGAAATGCCATGATTTCTTATTACCCTATTGTTGGTGAAAGTACCTTAAAACTTAGTTTTGATTCTGGTACAATTTTGGTATGAGATAGCTCAACAGAAAAAAATCACAGAAGGCCAAATCCAGTGAATAGGGTTGGCTGCAGCCGCCTGGAATTTTTAGTGGTTGGATTAATGGTACAAAGTATTCATTTTTAAAATATGCCACATTTTGTTGGGGTAGCATACAATTTCAGTTTCATGGTAGAAGGACGTTTTTTTCATTTCAGAAAGTTAAAATGCATAATGTTTCCCTCAAGCATATTTACGAAGGCACCCTGCCCCTTTAAAGTCTCTTTCTGATGGACCCTGCACAGGCCCGTCATTTAGGGCCAGGGGGGGGTGTGTCAATTGCCCCCCCCCAGACTTTGGGAAATCAATGTATTGGCATATAAGTGGGCGTGGTTTTTGCCACTTTTTGGTAAATTTTACATTGTGTATGCACCCTTTGCCCCCCTGGAAAATTTTGAAATGACGTCCCTGGTCTTGCAGTTTTTTTGCATTTATTTATTTCAAAAGTGAACTTTTTTTATTAGATGAAAAGGATTCACACTTGAAATGTATCGCCCCTATTTTCCATACTCATTAGGACTTGATTAGAATATAAATATGAATTTTCCTATGTTTGTTTTCATTTTTAAACAGACCATTAAACATATTTTTTTTAATTAAAAAAAATGGTTTTCAATGCAAAGACAGCTTAGCAACAAATTCCAACACAATTAAGGTGAATAACTTAAAACTGACTACAATTCCTGTTCCTGTCATATTGTAAATTGTTGTTCGAATAAAATAAACTAAGGTTAAGATGAACCGATTTAAGTGGTCCTTTGGAGTTAATTTTAACAAAGTTCGGTTGTAGTTAAAACTAATTTAAAATTTCATTTTTGTACAAAAAATTTTCTATAACAAAAGTAGCCTTTTAATTGCATTTAATCTCACTTTTATCTACAAGCACCTAGGCCCTGTTTTGGTTTGCGGGAAACACTATGTTAGATCCCTAAACTTACAAAAATTCTAATTATGCCACGTCAATGCGGAAAGATTGAGATACTGGTATGGGTACTGGTTGAGAACCTTCAGAAGGAAGGATTGTAGATATGTACAGATGACAAATGAAAAACTATGTTTGGAACAACACTGTAAATTAATTTCATTTACATTTAAAGTGAAATGATATTTTAATGATTAAAATCTCCTTCCATTAAGCAGATAGTATGTTTCCATTTTAGTACAATAAAAACAAATCTATAAATCTTGAACACAGAATGAATGCTGGATGTATTGCATAGTGGTATTCTTTGCATGATAATGTTACTTGTAGTCGTTTCTATACGAAAAATAACGCAGTAATAAACAGAACACTAAGAGGAAAAAAAATGAATTACTTTTATTTTGTAGTCATCCCCACCAGATACGAAAAGCGGTTGTTGACTGTGAAAGCATATTCCACGGACCGGCCCATCATGTTCATCAAACTTGTCTAACAAAGTACACATACGATAATCCCAAAGTTGGATTATGCCATTATGAAGACTAGCCAAAATCCATGGTCTTTTGGGGTGAAAACTCAACCCCTTAACTCGAGCAGATTTTGTTTCAAATTTTGTCAACATATCTTTTCTATTCACTGACACGTCGCATAAAATCAAACATCGAAATTTTTTGGCGAGGAGGAAAACAATGATTTAATTCACTTCACTTGCTGTCATCTGTTCACTATTCACCCGATAGTCGCAATGCTTTTACACATTCAAAAATTGTTAAAGTGAGTGAAAATATTTAATAACTCAAAATAAATTAAAATATTTACTTTAAGTTAATATTTATTGTACACTATCTTGACTCTGAATTTCTGCATACAATATACAAAATGAAACTGGCAACAATAATCTTCTTCAATCTAAGCAAAATGATTGGTACAATTCCGCTGATATTAACCAATAATACCTGTAATTCTTAATTTTTTTATTAAACCCCTCCCCCTTATCAAGGGAATATTTGCGTTATTTAAGCTCAATTCTCTCAAATGAACTTTCATGGTGTTTTCATTTTGATTGAGACTTCCAGTGTGGTAATTGTAAGGGCAAACTTTCGTAGATGTAACGCAAGAATTATTAAGCTACATCCTTTGATTTCACTCCTGAAATCTCAATTTATTAAACTATGGTGAGTTAATATGAATATCATTTTTCTGTAATTTCTTTCCTGAACTATTGCTGCAAAACGTTCTACATACCTGTTACTACTGAAATAGATTTTTAGAATTTGTACTGTACATGTATTTCCAAAAAGAACAACTTTTGTTCTTTATTCTCTTATCTAAACTATTGAGAAATTTAGGGTCTTTATTCTAATTTTTGTATGGACTTTCAAATCTAATATTTTGTGGCTAAGGTATTTCACTTCCATCATTCAGCGCTCTGCTACTTGTACTTTCGCTTTTTCATTTTGTTAAGAGTTTTTCCATAATCCATTGGAAACCATAACTTATTTCAATGAAGTATAGATCCCCATTTTTTGGTGGTATTGGTGTGTGTGGGGGGGGGGGGGGGGATTATTAAAGTAGATTGTGTTGAAATGATCACAAAATCCAGATTTTAAGCTTAAATTGATTCCAGATTCTACAGTTTGAACAAAACCTGCTGTAAATAGTTCAGGAGTAAAAGTGATTATAGTTGAAATGTTTTTAACTGTTGCCTAAGCTAATATAAGTAACCATAACCTTCAAATACATTCCATTGGGCTTTAAATTTGAATAAAAAAAATAATCGAAAAAAATCTTTATCATTTATAATTATCTGTATGGTCAGAAGTTAGCCTTGCTCTTCTTAACATCTGTGGAAGTATTTCAGTTCAGTCTGTCAGATTATGTCACATGATGCTGCCATTCTCTAAAGCTAGCAACGCTTGGCGTACACTTCATCCGAATGCTTCTCTATACTCTTTTTTAAAATGTGTTTTTCTTTGCTATAAAAAATGCAAAGATATTAAACATGTATGAAAATACTTACTTTCCAACCCCTAGCAAGTTAGACCTTAAATTTGTTATGTGTAATAAATAGGGTTTACTTTTTATAATAGTTTAAAGAAATGAAAATGATTAGGAATATTTAGTGTGTTGATCTGATACAGAATCCTGGTGTTCCCATAAAATTTACTCATAATGTCGACAGTTCTAGATTTAATCAAATTCAGAAGTTTCCTTCATTAGTTAATCCTATTTTAGTGTTGAAATTGTGACGAGTAAATGCATATAACTTATTCATTGCTGAACTTACAAATCTGAAGCGTGTAGATGTAGGATGTTAAGTTGAAATATTTAAAGAAAACTAAAAATAGTATTTTTTTTTTAGGCAATGAATCTAACATTATCTACATCGATCGAATGGATCTATGTTACAATTACTGACCGCCCTTGTCAATATTATTTAAAAATACTGTTTTTTTTTTTTTTTTTTTTTTAATTTTGTTTCAATCATGCATACTTTTTTTTTCAATTGTTTTCATTCGTTTTATTAATATTTTAGAAAAAGTACATCCAGAACATCTGTTACCAACACAAACTCATCTTTAAATTATAATACAACGTTTTTCTCAAAATACTTTGATTACCTTTAGATCATAGTACAGATTTTGAGTACAGTAATCATGCGAAAGTACATCAGTCAAGTCAAAGAAGTCATAGTACAGTCAAATCAAAAGTCGACAATAGCCTTGCAAAATATTTTTTGTGAAAGATTTTCAAGCTTTTGCTTTTGTACATATATGAAATTACCAAAAATTTTTATTTTAGAAACTAATAATATTCTCATTTTTGTGAAAGTTACGACTTGCGAAAATAAGTGCTTTTACAGTATGCAACTCAAATGAAGAATGACAGGCCTATTATTTCGAATTCTTGAAGGGCAAAAGGTATATTTCTAATGCAAATTATATTAAAAAGCGGCAAAGCCCACTTATTTGTAAACAGCTTGATTTTCCAAGCCAGGGGGACAATTGAGCCCCTGATCGCCTAAATGAAAAATGATCTCCCTTAAGTATGGGTGACCCCTCCAAAGGATCTGTACCCCCCCTCCAATAATTGAGGATCAAAGCCATTCAATATTTGGAAAGATAAAAATATATTGTTATTTGTTGGAAATTATTATCGTTTTAATTTGAAAAAATGACAACAATATAATTTATTGCATAGCTAAAACAAAATAAACATCTGAAAATAAAGAAACAAGGTAATACAAATAAGACTTGAGTGCAAGGTGTACTCTCAATGTATAATGTGCATCATTGATCGCATGGCCGCGTTCTTTCGCCCCAACGGTCAAGTCTTCTTTCAATCTCCCTGTAAATGTTACCAATCGTCCAAAATACATCGCAAGGAGTAGTTATTGGAGGCGAAAGTGCCATAGTCAAGCAGGAATCATGGATTATGACTAAGTAATAAAATTTTATAATGCAGATGCACAAGTTTGGACATTTTCAGATATTGAAATGTCTGCTGATGCAAGAGTGTGGGATACAGACTATTGATTACAGACTAGCGGCGTACACAGACAAATTATTTCAGGGGGGCTGAGCCGAGACTCTTTGAGAAGAGGTGGCGGGACACCTCATAAAGTGTAGCTAAGACAAGTAAATGTTTCGAATTTCTGATATCTAATATCTTTAAACGAGCAATTCTTGTATATATATTTATTTATTTTTCGGATCTCGAAAACGGCTCTAACGATTTCGATAAAATTTTGTATTTAGATAGAGTTTTGGTTTCTGAGTTCATCTACGTCGGCGTTTTTTCTGTAAAAACGCGAGTTTTCACAAAAAACAACGTTTTTTTTGTGCTTTCATTGAAAGTTTGAGAAGCTTTTATTTCGCCATTTTCCTTTTGATTACTTTCATTGTTACTGTTTCCGTGGCGACCACGTTTTGTTATAACAATTGGATTTCGTATTTAATCACATCAGCGCGAGTTTAAATTTTATGGTATTTGGCAACGTTAAATTGTTATTGTTTTTGAAATGTTAAAGCAAGGCTTCACTAGATATAGTCTCTTATACAGGCTGTTTCACTTATTCAAAAGTTTCATTTAACAATAGATTTCATATTTAATCACATCAACGTAAATTTAAATTTCTTATGGTATTTGGCAAACGAGTTGTGGCAACACGTGATAATTAGATGGTAAAATCCTACTTTAGGGTTCGGGTTTGGCGATTTTTTTCAGACTGTAGCTTAAGGTTGCAATAATTTAGCTTAAAATCGCCAAACAATCCAATCATCCAATGATAATTCTGTGGTTGCCATATTTAATAATTTATCGCCGAACCTTAAACTAGGATTCATCCAATTAGATAATTATTATTGTTTTTGAAATTTAAAAGAGATCAATCAAAATAAAGTTAGAATTGGGTGTGGGCCGCGGTAGTCCGATCGGTAAGTCGTCGGACTCGTAACCGGAGTGTCCCGGGCCGATCATATAGAGGGAGCCGAGCCGATCAAAGATCCACCGTCTTCATTAATGGTGGCTAGGGGACGTTAAAAATGTTCGTGGTCATAAAATCCTCCAAGTGAAACGATACCTCTGTGGGATGCTGGGCTAAGGGTTTGCTCGGCCCTTGGGCCTGGTTAAAAAATGAACAGAGCGCTCTTCGGGGCCCCATCCATGTGGTATGTACGGGGGGGGGGGGGGAACCTTGGAGTGTGAAGTGAAGTGAAAGCCAAAACCAACTGTAACCAAATGCGTACTGGAGAACAGGGACTCTGCATCCATTCTCATCAACCCCTCCCGCGCTTTCGGCGCCAAATGAAATGAAATTGGGTGTAATTTTACGGTGAGCATGGATTAAATAAGGTTGTGTTTTTTAAAAGAAATTACGGCTGTTTTAAATGCTTAATTGCAACAAAAGGCAAAAAAGGCTTTTCAAGTTTATCTAAATACGTACTTCGCATTTTAGAAAAAAACAAGAGTTTACAAACCTCTTTTTTTTTTAACCGAGTGGACTCGGTCCCCAGGTATCAATGCTAATTTAAGATAACAAAAACACATTATTAAAAAATATTTTTTTATCATTACAGATTATAACTATTGTTGAGAAGTAAAGCGTTTAGATGAAAATAGAAAATGGTAAAATGAAAATTTGAAAAAATTTATGTATTGAAAAAGGTGTGCCATAGACAAGTGCATGCAATATTTTTGTAAATTTGAGCTTTAATAACATTAATTTTGTCACTTATTTTACTATATTCTTAATATTGGGTTTCAATCACACATTTGTTGAAATTTTATTTAACAGAATTAGATGAATGAACAAGCATTAATCAGTGTTTCTGAAACATATTGGGAATAAGTGTTAACGAAATTGAATTATAAGAGCAGAGTTGAATTAAACCACACATCACATACATTAAAATGTGGAGATATATATAAAAAAGAGAAAAGAAAAAGAAGGAATTTTAGTTTTTGCCCCATACTTAATATTCTTAAAAAAATAATAAATCACACGTCTTGGTTTCAGCAAGAAAGGAAACAAATAAACGATTTCAGCTGCAATTTCTAAAATTTGTTTGGAAAATTTCGGAGGGGCTGTAGCCCTATCAGCTCAACGCCTGAGTACGCCACTGTTACAGACTATAAATTATATTGATACAGACTATAAATTCAGATTTGTCATTCTTCCACTTTTATCAAGAATTCCGCATTTATGGCTGATTTTTCAGGCATTCCTTCTGCGTTTTTTGATGTTAAAATATTGTTCTCAATTTTTAAAATACTTCTTTAAAGTTGTAATTTTTGGCTCAAAAATGCTTTTTAACTGCAGAGCAATTACAAATTAGGCATAAAAACTCAGTCTTTAAACTTTCTTACATTTTATGCGTCAGCCATATTTTTTATGAATTTAGATAGACCGATTGTATCTGCTTCTATTAAACTTCTTTTTTGTTTGCTGTTGATGCTACTTCTTGCTCATTTTTTTCCAGAAAATATTAAATATGAATGGGGTTAATGTAAAAATGCTCATTTTGACATGCTAACTCGAAAACTTTTATTCAGTTAAATTCGAGTTGCTTAAAGTCAATACCATTCTTAAAAACAATTATTAATTTGCACCAGTATTATGAAGACTTTTGAAAATTGTATTGAACTGAAAAAATTGATCCAATACTTTTAGGGCTACCAGAAAATATCCAAATTGATGAATTTTTAATGTAAAATTTCACGAACAACAATAAATGTCCTTGACTAAAGTATGAAGATTATTTCAAAAGGTTTAGCTTTTTTTATACTAGAGATGTCAGGGGTCTGGCCAGAGGAAATTCGGGTCCGTTAACGGACCCTTCACAAAAATACGATCCAGCAAAACGGACCCTTCACAAAAATACGATCAAGCAAAACGGACCTTTCACAAAATGCTGATCAAACAAAACGGACATTTCACACATTATTCATTCAAGAAGCAAATCTGAAATCAAAATAACGCATAGCATATTTATTTGTAAAAGCCCATAACTTTTGGGCCTTTTCTTGAAGTTAAAGAAGCCAATCTCTTATCCGACAATTTTGCGGAAAAAAAAAAAGTCTGCACTTCCTGCCTGCTATACTTTAGGCAAGGGATAAATATTTAATGTGTGGCATTTTTTATTGGTTTCTTTTAAAGAAATTAACAACTTAAAAAAGGTAGTTGTTTTGCTTTACTAGCTCTGCTTGTTTGTTTTATCATATGCAAATCAAAATGGCTTGCTGTTATGTTGCTGTTATAGATTTCTATGGAAATGCAGAGTAAGGATTTTTCTCCCTGCTCTTGAGTTAAACAAAAAGGAAGTAATAAATATAGCAATTATCTGCGAAATAAATTTAGAACTGCAAACAGATAGCTAGGGTAGAGAAAAAAATGGGATTGCTTCTGGTAGAGTGATCAGCTTTTAAAATTATCGCCATCTGACCTCTTTAATGCAACATTTTGACCTTATTTTGGCAGAAATTTGTCTGGATTCTTTTTTGATGCTTTTTGGTGTTTTGGTTATGTTCAGGAATTAATGTATATTTTCTTCTGTTAATATTTTAAGTCCGATATTGTCTGTTTTGTTACGTCTCCCTACCAAATTTTTTCCCACGAATTTTCGGCAAATATGTTGATGATTATTAATGACATTCATCATATAAACCTGATGAAATGTAACTCTTAAAATTATTTGACTTTAATAAATTGTTAATTTACCGTTTTTTTCTTCTAATACTTTCATTTTGAAAAATGTGATCTCTGCATCCGATATGAAAATATAATTTTACTTATTTTCAAGCTAATTACTCTTTGTTAGGAGACAAATGAATGAAAATTTGCTTTATTTTTTGTTCAGATCACTATTTTAAATTTTTAAAGCAAACTTAACTGATCTTTTGTGAGTCTAAATGGAATGAATAAATGAATGAATGTGTGTGTGTGTGTGTGCTGAATGTATCATTTCATTTTATTTTTGCATTCATTGTATTAACATTAATAATATGTTTATCATAGACCTTTAACATGCAATTGTAAAAAAATTACCAAAATAAATTCGTTTATATTCCATTCTTATGTTTTTGATGCCATCACTTTGAATACTGCAATCTCTTTGCATCCGCTATAAGAATCGTATTTTTCACATTTTTGATGTTTAATACGCTTTTTTAAGAGGAAAATAAATGAAATGTATTTTTATTTTTCATTAAATTTAAAAAGAATTTTTGTTTTTGCATTTTATTTATTTATTTATTTATTTATTTATTTATTTATTTATTTTTTGAAAGTTTGATTTTCACAAAATTATTTAGTTTTCACAAAAAACGGACCCTGTGAAAAATCCTGGACAGATCCCTGGATGTACTTAGTACTCGGCTGATGACCGAGTTGCCAAGTATACTCATTACAAGACTTAGTGCACCACAGTTTAGGATACAATGATTCTGATTGCTAAAATACTTTTGTAGCATTTTTTAATTTTTTCCTAAGTATTTGCTTTATCCAAAATTGTCACAACATTTTTCTTAAGATTTAGTTTTATTTCCATGTATTGTTATCACTATACCAAAACCTTGAATCTGCAAAACCATGGTTTAAAAAATTCGCAATCCAAGTTTTCCTATGATTCAAAATAAATTGGACTATGATTTAAATAAATTATTTTGTTATCAGTCTATGAATAACTATCTTAGGGATCAGACATGGACCATTCCATGAAAAGCTGCCATATGTGGGATTTCCTAGTCAAAAAACTTTGTTCATTACCTTTTATAATTGCTAATTTTTAACAAAATGTGCAAGTATCACGCGCAGGACAAATGGCGGCGGTTTCGTGGAAGTGCCCACTTAAACTTCCTGGCCAAAGGTGATTTTAACACACTAATATGTAATATGGAAACGATAGTCACACACAAATGCATACTATACTCATGCATTTGCAGTAGAAAAATATAGGCCATTCCTAACTTTTTGACCCTGTATTGATTGAAAGGTGGGGATTTTTTTTTTTGTTTGACTTATACATAGAATATAGTTGTATTTTATAAGTAAGACAATAGTAAATTTCTAAAACATTTCATTATTTTGAAAAATATTTCATTTTTACAGCTACTCCAAGCTACAGCATTTTCCAAGAACCTGATCAAAATTTAGCTAAGTACCGAGAGTATTTACTGAGCACTTGGACTTCACATGGCTGACGCATAAAATGTTAGAAAGTTTAAAGGCTGAGCTTTTATGCCTAATTTGTAATTTCTGTGCACAGTGTGTCAGTGATTTAAATCAATTGATTTAAATCAGTGATTTAAATCGTGATTTAAATCAATTGATTTAAATCAGTGATTTAAATCGTGATTTAAATCAATTGATTTTTTTAAAAAAATCATTGATTTAAATCACTTTTTATTTTAATCCTTAAAAAATTCTCTTGGACAATCACAATTTCATTATTTTTACCATTTTCTTTTAGAGCTTTGATTTCCATCTAATAAATGGAAAAGTAATCCTACTCATCCACCCTCCACAGATGCTGGAAGGTTGCAGCCCAAATAATATGTATGCACAAATAGTGCTATTTGTTGTCTAATATGTGAACTAAAGAAAATACACGCAGATGCAGGGCAGGTGTAGCAAAGAGTGAATTGAGGGGGGAGGGACATGATAGAATGTGTGTGATATACTTTTAGTGAAAAGAAAAAACAAAAACAACCAAACAGAAGATGAATTTTCTATGCCTTATTAGTAACTGGGGGGGGGGGGGGTCTTTATTAGTGGCTGAAATGGAACATATTCCAGCTTTACAAAACAAAAGCAAAATAAAGAGGGGGGGGGGGGCTGAATGAAGTGAGGATTGGGTTGAGCTTCCTGCCCCATTTGATTTTTATCCTAGCTAGTAGACAGGATTATTTTCAGATTGGCTCCTAACACTTTCTTCTGGATTTCTTACTGGTGAAACTTTACTTCAAAGGTGTTTTTGTATTTTTAAAACTTAAAGGTAAGTTGTTCATATTAAAAGTTGATTAATAGCTGAAGTTTCTAATTTTTTTTCAAAAAATCAAAAAAATCTGATTTAAATCAAAAAATCCGATTTTTTTTTTTTTTTTTTTGATTTTTTAAAAAAAAACATTGATTTTTTACACCCTGGCTGTGCAGTTAAAAAGCATATCAGTTGATATAAATATTAAAAATCCATACTCGACATTTTTGAAGTACATTCTTGGAAACAACTAGTGGCTTATTCTGCCCCTTGGTGATTCATAATTCTACTTATTAAACTCTAACGTCCTATAAACAGTTATAAGATATATATGTTCCAGGGTTGGCAAGTTTTTGACAGTCGGAGGTTTTATCCGGTTTTAACCGTGGTTTTTACCGTCATGTCAAAAACCCCTTTTTGACATGGTTTTTGACATAATTGTCAAAAACCTAAATTTCTGTCCAAAACATGTTTAAATTTGATATTGATAATCAAAATACATTTTCAAATGAATTTTACAATTTCTGATTTCAGACACTGAAGTAAACTTTTGGAGTTTTAGATTATTAAAATAAAGTGTAATAAGAGCAATCTTAAATAAGCTTATTTTCCAGTACAGAATATTTGTAGTAATTCTCAGATAAAGTTGATTACAAAAGTAACAGCAATAACTAATAAATAAATAAATAAAATAGTTTGATCAAAAATATTTAGCAGATTTGTACACTGAGTACTAGAGATGGAACAAAGCGGCATTTGGCCGAAGCGCCGAATACCGAAGCTTCGGCCAATTAATGGCCGAAGCTTCGGCTGGCGCACATATTGAAGTTTTTGGATTAAATGCATAATAAATGCGTAGAGTTTTATACTTTTCTCCATATGTTTTAATATTCTTAGCGTTACACAACATTTTCAGCTTATTGAGTCATTCTTAAATTAATTTCACTAATTAAAAGTTTTCTTGTTTTGTTTTGCTTTGTACTGCTAGTACAAGAAAAGACGACATTACTATTTTCGTTTTGCAAATTAGTAGTAGGAAGCTCTACTTGGAACATGAAGAGCTCAGTCTGCAATTCAGTTGATGTTTTATAATAAAAAAACTGATATGATCATGTATTATATCATAGAACTACCCAATCTACTACTATTTACGCTGTGTTATATATTTATCTTAATATTCTTAAATGCAAAATGCTTCAGTTTTTGGTGAATTCGAAAAAATAGTAGGGTAAAAGCACCAGTAGTCGGCTATTTAAGAGATCTTTTGTTGATCTTGGCTAACCTAGAACTTTCAGCTATCAATACAGTAACAAAAACAAGTAAAACTTTACAAGGATGAACCTTTCTGATAGTGAATCATCTACTTGTTTCAGAAATTAAAAAAAAAGTTATGTTAAAATCCAAGCTGTTGTCAACACTAGTAAATGCTCCAGTAGTCGGCCACAGAATCATCTTACCTGAAAAATAAGCAGAATCGCAATCTTGGATGACGGGCACACCATTCAAAATGAAATGACTCATTATTAATTCAAGAAAAAGTACCCGAAACTTAACTGCCACTGATTGATGATTGAGGATAAGTACATGAATGTGTGAATGCGTCATATCTGATTTTGAATTAAAAATGTACTACTATTTATGAGGAGTTTTATGTCATTGTAGCCGACTACTGGAGCACTTACCCTATCATGTATTCTTTTTTACTTGTCTTTCATTCGCTGCATAAATTTCAGGCCGAAGCGGCCGAATCACAACTCATGCTTCGGCCAGACCGAAGCTTCGGCAAATTGGGCAAATTGGCCGAAGCTTCGGCCCGGCCGAAGCTTCGTTCCATCTCTACTGAGTACTAATTAATTTAGTTTTGCTTTTACTCAAAAGAAAAAAAAAATCACTTTAAATTCTGATGTAAAGATTTTTAGATTGATAAAATAGCTAATTAATAGTTATTTAAACATTTAAACAAAACTACTTTAAAAACTGGATTTAACTTTTAATACTTTTAATTTTTTTCACAGCATAACAAGTTAATTTAAAAGAATGATAATTAATTTTCATTAAATTTATTAATTTAATTTTTATTAAATTTGACTGATAAGATAACTAATTGATAGTTTTTAAACATTTAAACAAAACTTCTTTAAAAACTGGATTTATGTTTTAATATTGAACTTTTTTCATGGCAAAACAAGTTTAAAAGAATGAGAAATAATTTTCATTAAATTTATTAATTTAATGTTTATTAAACTTGATTAATAAGTTGTGTAAATTTTTATTTAATATTTTTCAGGATGAGAAACCTTATATGTTTATAAAAAATCTCAATAACCACTGTATTTGAGTTTTAGACAGGTTTTTGACGGGTTTTCGACATGTCATGTCAAAAACCCAACCCTGATATGTTCCATTTATATTAAAAAAAAAAGTTTTATTAAAGGGTAGCAAAAATATAGAACTTTCATTACTTGGAACTCCAATTTTTTTAATCCATCATCTGTATTAATGCTAGGGTTTGAGAGTTTTAAAATGTATAAATATTACATCTTATTTTTATTTTAAAGTATTAGCAATTCAGGTGTTTTTAAGAATTTAGATAAGTTATATACATAAATTACAATTATTCTTCAGTGTATACAAATTTATTTGTTAGTAAGTCACTCTAAACTTTTTATTATGTACGTGATTCAAAAAATATTTTTATACTCAAATACTTTAAAAATCAGGTTGTGTCATCGATTGTTTTGCAAATAACCATTTTCACATTGCAATCCTCGTTGTGTATATGTTGAACCTAATAAATTAAACCAATACGTAATTTTATTAAATATTTTTTAATTTATTATAAATTTTTTGTTGTGAAATTAATCATTTAAATATCTTAACTACATATAATTGCTTACATCAGAAACCAATATGGATTTTACACGCTCTCAGATTTTTAGCATCCAGTAGCTTAATGCTTGTCCTTAAAACCTTTCCACAGTTAGTTGAGGTCTTGAGTTCTGGTTATTGATCTATGCGAATAGATAGTTATTAATCCTAATTGTGATTACATTTATTTTCCCACAGTTACAACATTAAATAAATTAGGTTATCTAGAAGCCTAGAAGTTGCATTATGAAATACTTTGAATTGAACAAAAGTTTTGAAAACGTGCTGTTGATTTCAAATGATATTTTGTAAATGTAAAAAAAAAAATGTTTTCACAACTTACTAACAGTTGTTTGAAAACTGTTATTCATTATGAAATCTTTTTTTTTTCTTTTTAAAAACTTGTGTGGTACAATGGGAAGCATCACATTTGTTATGTGTCTCTTACACATTAAATTAAACATTGTTAAAATTGCAAAATTTGAAACTTGTTCTTTACATTTTTGTTAGTGGTAGTGAAACTTGAAAATATCAATGAATCAATTTACTCCAGATTCACTTTTCTTATTAAAACTATTAAAAGATTGAAGAGGTACACATGCATTATTATAAAATATTAATATAAAGAATTAGTGTTAAATTATGTCTGCAAAAGTTAAGGCAAATTGGCTGGAAAAGTAGAGGAATTTTGTTTAAAACCTGGGAAAACAATTTACTCAGTTGGTAATCAAAATCTTTGAAATCATATTTTAAATAATCTATATACATAAAAGACTACTTTTGTATTCGTATGTCCGGGGTAAACTTCAAAACTACTGGACCGATTTTAACCATTTTTTCACCGTAGATAGCTGCAGCAACAGGGAGCAGGATAAGCTATAATTTATTTCTAAAAAGCTTAGTTTAAAAAAAGTTATTATGGAAAATGGTAAATTTCATATAGTTTCCCCATTAAAAGATTAAATTCTCAGTCTATTGTCGCAAAAATTTGTTACCTGGTAACAACAATATTAATGGTGATCATAATGAAAATGTGAACCAAGGCTTCTCTGGAGTAAGTATGAAATTTATTGCTTTCTTAGGATTTTTAGATTCATATTTGCCAATAATCGCTAACGAGACTAAATAAAAAGATAATTGATTTTGGCAACAGTTAGAGAACAGAAAATGTTTATAGTCAAAAAATTTCTAAGTTAGGTACATAAGATGTTTTCACCAATGTAGTCCCAAGGATATAAACTAATGATGGGACTTATTTTACGTGTAATGTTTGGAAATACTTGACTCCAGTGAGATTGATTTTACAGGGTGCGACAGAGAAACTTGCTGATTGTAATTGGATGCTAATTAGCAAGGAGTGAGAAGAGTCTCATTTTAAAGAGAGGGTCCTGAAGTTTTGTTATCTCATAGTTTAGTTGTCGCCATGCGTTGGTCAAAGGAGCAACGAGCGTTCGCCGCCGAATCTTACTTTTCAAATAATCTTTCGGTGGTCGCCACTCAACGTCCCTTCCGAACTCGGTTCAAAATTCCGCCCGTTGTTCCCATTCCTGGCTGGGAATCGACTGTTTTGTGGGTGAAAACATTCAGGGAAAATGAGAGTGTGGCAAACATAGGCCCAATAGGTCAAAGGATTTCGGGAACCCTAGAGAACGTCGAAAAAGTGAGGTAGTCATTTTTGCTCTCTCCCAGGCGTTCGGCGCGTAAACAGGCTGCTGCTTTGGGGGTTTTTGATTGGACACTGAGACGAATTCTTCACAACGAACTCCAGTTTCATCCCTACAAACTTGCTGTCGTTCACCAGTTGAGTGATAACGTCTCCTTGAAAGGTGACGTACCGTGGCCGACCCGCTCTTCCGATTTGACACTCTTCTGTGACTATTTTTTATGGGGGTATCTCAAATCGATTGTTTACAACGACAAGCACCGGACCCTGCAAAGCCTGGAGAACAACATCCGGCTTGCTATCACCAACATCCCATCAGTCGATATGCTCGAAAGAGTGCAACAAATCTAGGGTACATGAGTGCATCATTAACAGGGGCCGTCATTCTTCCCGATGTAGTTTTTAAATCTAACTAATATAAAAATTCAGAATGGGTACCATATCTTATAAAAAGTAGTAAACTGATACATGATGTACTTTTCCCTTAGTTGACTTTTCAAGTCTGCAAGTTTCTCCGCCGCACCCTGTACCAAGCTTATAACATTTAAAATTTACCTAAACATTATTTGTAGCTTGCATTTATATTTAAGATGTGTAATACAGTTTTTTAGTTTGTCCAGTCAGAAAAAATTGCCATTGTTTACAGAAGTAGCCATTGTGTGTGTATATATGCACTTTAATGTTGAAAAATTTATAAACGAGTGTCACTAAGACACCATACCCGGCCGAAACCCGGGCAGGGCCGGGTACCCGGCTAGTGCTAAGCATAAAGCAGTAAGTAAAGTAACCAGCCCTAAGCCAGGGCTAAGGCAGAA
This sequence comes from Uloborus plumipes, assembly GCA_038373865.1. Classification (NCBI taxonomy): domain Eukaryota; kingdom Metazoa; phylum Arthropoda; class Arachnida; order Araneae; family Uloboridae; genus Uloborus; species Uloborus plumipes. The sequence continues at coordinate 10,457 of JAXGGA010003674.1, read as the reverse complement.
AAGCAGTTTCAGTATTCATTTGACAAGTTGCAGGTTGCTCAAACTTATTAGCAGGCGAAAAAAAAAAAACTCAACTCTTTTAAATATTTTTAGCTGTGTTTTTTGTGCACTTATGGTTTTTATTTTATTTTTTTTTTTTCAAGTTCAGCTCTGTTTTAATGAGTGCCCTTATTTCAGATTCTGTGAGATACTGCAATGATGGAAGAAAATGAACCAAATGTAAATATTGAAGAAGCTTTGTTAAAAAGAATCAATAGCAAAAGTAAGAGTACAAAAGATTCTTCAAGTACTGAAAATGATGCAGAAGAAAAAGAAAAATCTTCGATTGCTGATCAGGAGCAACAAGCAGCAGCAGAAAATGATGCTTCAAATCAAAGTGAATCGCCTTCGAGAAATTCCCCAGACCCTAACTGTGCCATATGCCTTGAGAAACTACAAAATAAATCATTTACTGATAGTTGTTTCCATATGTTTTGCTTCACCTGCTTATTAGAGTGGTCAAAGGTAAAAGCAGAATGTCCCTTGTGCAAACAACAGTTTAAAAGTATTGTTCATAATGTTCGCTCTGCACGAGACTATGACCAATACCATATTCAACCGAAGAGGTCTGGTGGTGTGTGGAATTTCCTGTATGATCAAAGATTTCGTTACAGAACCACCTTGACTTCTGAAAGACTAAATGAAAGAAACAGCAGCATTGATTATCCAACTAGAAGTAGAAACTCTAGCCTCGAATATTCTTTTCATCAGGAAATCGCATCTCATCGTTTGCGATATGCTCCTCATTCGGTTCACATGTATTCAAATTCTCATGCTACATCTCGTGTACCGAACAGTTTCAGGCAAAGGATCTATGAGCAAGATATGTGGGTTGTTCCCTCGTCTCGAGATCGAACTCGTTTGGCTACACCGCAGTTCTATCAACAGAATCCAGCTTGTACTCACAGATTAATACCCTGGCTGAACCGGGAGCTTGTTGCATTATTGCAGAATGGTGAAAGTCATGTAACTTTTGTAATGGAATTAATTATGGCTCTTATTAATCGATATGAAATAACTGGTAGAGAATTCTTTTTGCATGTTGAGCCTTACCTTGCCCATCATACCAGTCATTTCATACACGAGTTTTATAATTTTGCTATCTCACCGTATGACATGGAAGCATACGATAATCATGCAGTTTACGAGAATTGTGTAATGCCTGGCTTAGAAAGTAGAGCTCCTTCCACTGACAATGATGTTATTTTTCTCTCTCTTAATTCCGGCCAAAAGAGTCCGCCGCGGACTAGTTCCCTTGTTGGTAGTCGTTCAAGAGAAAAAGCCATGAAAGAAAATGCTAAGTTAAGATCTTATCGAATTAAAAAAGATACGTTTAAGAAACTTAAAAAACTTGTTCTAAAACGGAACAGTAAAAGCAATTTATGGGAAAGTGCATTACAGACAGCTTTCCCTGCTCGTTTTCTTTTAGAGAACAGCACCCAGTTCCGACCCCCAGGTCCAGGCCCCAGTACTTGCAGATCCCAGTGTAGTTTCAGTACCCTTCTCGAGGTTGCTGCAGCAGTTGCAGATGCTGCAGCAACAGAAGAACATACCGAACCAGTGGCCGCAAATGATGATGAATGTATGATTGTTGATGAAGTCAAACCTAGACATGAGAGGACACCAGAAATAGTTCTCCTTTCCAGTGAAGATGAGCAACCAAACAGAGAGGATGATGGTTTGTCTGAAAATGACCTCTCGTCTTCTGTCCCTCCTCCTAGTGAAGAACCTATATCTCTCACACTTGAAAGTGACTCAAGTGATATTGAATGCGTATATGAAGCATTCTCTGCAAACGAAATCAATGTCGATACTCAAAACGATCAACCTTCGACTTCTCATGATAGAGATTCTCCCGTTCCATCTACGAGTCGAGCTCATGACAGCAGCCCCATTGATCTATCATTTTCACCTGTTTCCCTCTCTTCTCCTATTTTCCCAATCTTTCACAGAGGTTCTCCTGTCCCATCTACAAGTCAAGATCATAAGAGTAAATACAATTCTTCATTGCCTGTGCCAAGTTCATCTGTTAAGCCATTTCTCAGTGAAAATGAGAATAATTCTTTCCAATTAACGAGTTCTTCTAATCTTGAAAGAAGGCGGGATACTCAATCAAGCTCACAATATGCTTCTACAGAAAGTTACTCAGATTCTGAGCACCCTCCAGATAGGAGTTCTGAGCATAAAAAATTAAAATTACGCAGTGTGATCGCACATTTTTCCATTGATCGGGAAAGTGACAGTTCGAGGCAGAGAGATTCTGGACATCATTCTTCTCATTCGTCTCATAAAAGACATAAAGAAAAGAAGAAGAAAAAGAAGAAGCATTCCCACAAGCATAGGCACCGAATATACTCAGAAAGTGATTAAAAAACACTGGAGTGCTGATCATATTTTCTCTTAGGTTTACATGGTCCTAATAGTCCAGGGCTTCCCAAACTGTGGTCCGCGGACCCCTTAGGACTCCGCCAAGCTTTAGTCAGGGGTCCGCAAACTTCACTCCCACATGAATTCACCATTGATTGTATGGATTAGTGCTCTTACAACTATAATTTCGAAAAATTTCTGGGGAACAGTTACTGACCTCCACTTTCCTTAATATCATGAGGGTTAGTCTACGTTTGAAATTGTAAATTTTAATTTTTAAAAATATCCGGGGATCTTTCCTTGCACTCTTTCGTTACTCAAATGGCAGATTCCTACTTTTATAACGCTTCCATTTTTAAAAAATTTGTGGAGCGCACGAATATCCCTCTTTCCTAACATAACCAAACTCAAAAAGTGCGTTTGAAAAGCTGTAATTTAGCAAATTGCAAGAAATTATTCATTGAAACTTCAATTAAAAATAAAAAAAAAATGCGGCAGATTGTCCCCCATACCTCATTTAATCTAATTGTTTACAAAAAGATCTTTCAAAAGAGAATTTTTAAAACAAGGATTTTGAAAAATCGCCTGATAGAACTATCTTGGTCTTGGACCTATTGCTCCTCCTAATATGTCTAAAAAAGGCCTACTGGCGCGTGTTTTTAAGGCTTAAAATTTTAACATTTTCTGGGGGTGGGTGCCACAAAAACTGCTCTAACATAGCCACAAATCGTATAAAATTGCGGGTTTTTTTAACCCTCGTGGGTTCCTTGGGGTCATATGTGATCCCAATGCAATTTCTGTTTAATATATCTTGTAAATCAACTATTTGTTTTTAATAGCATTTTGTGGATTTTATTCTTCTAGTTTTCTATTCAAAATAATGCTATTATTGTGTTTTATTTTTCCCGAATTGCATTTTTTTGCACACAAGACCCTTGGGGTCACTTCCCCAGAATGCCAAAAAAGAGGACGTTGCAACTTTTGTCCAAGAGAACTGGGCAGAAAATGCATCGAAAAATGTCATAAGTGTTTGAAATTCACTTGCGAAAAATCAAATTTTTTCAGGTCTGTAACAGTTGTAAATAAATCTACAGTTATTGTAAGTTTTGCTCTAAAATTTTAATTTTTAATGCATAAACTAAATTTTACTTTGATTGTGTCTTTTTATTTTTATTTTTTTAGCATTAAAAAGTGTGTGAACTTAAATAATGCATCTGACATTCAATAATCATAATAAATTAATTAAAAGAAGCATTGGGGTCGTTTATGACCCCAAGGGTATCGAGTGTGACTGAAATGGGAGGGACCCACGAGGGTTAAAGATACAACAGTATGCAAAAATTTATGCTCTTAAACTAGGTTCATATTACAAATGTAAAAGTGCAGTTTAACTTACGGTCTTTGTTACGAAAGATATATTGGTAAATATGAACTTCTTTTTACTGACAAAAGATAAATTTGAATATTTATGACTGTAAAGTTGAGATTACGAGCAAAATGCGCCATAATTTGTTTTTCTGCCTCAAAAGTAACCATCAAGAAATCTAGCCCAGGTCTGGTTTAAGTTAAATTTTCAACTTCATTTACTTTGAGGGGAGCGGGGGGGGGGGGGAGGCAAACAATGTTCACATTTAGTTGAGAAAAAATGAATCTCCCACTGGAGGAAAATCCTACATATGCTACTAGTTGATTTATTTAAAGTTCAATTCACTACGAACAAAAATTATCTTTGCACTTTCTCTAACGACAGGGGTCCGCTGCTTAAAAAGTTTGGGAAGCCTTGTAATAGTCTGTGACTTACTTTGCTTATTGACTTTTGTTAAGCCTATGCAAAAATTATATGATGCAAATATCTATACAAATATTGTGGTTTGTGATACATTACAATATATCTTTTTGTAAATAAGTACTTTTTATATGCAAAATAAAAGGTGTAAATATTACTTATTTACTACAAATGACTAATTTTTGAGCTTGATAATTTTGTTGCAATGCTCTACTCGATGGAAGTTTGAATTTATTCCTTAATTAGCCATTCAATTCTGATTCCCTAAGAAAACACATTCGTAATTCTTTCAAAAACCAAGTTGCCGCTGAGTCTTATTAAACCTGGGTTCAAAGGATTCAGTTAGTTTTTGCATTATAAAATAGGATTTAAAAATCTAGAAAAGCGCTGAAGTTTTGAATGTTCATAGGTATCACAAAAGTAAATGTCTTCAAATTAGATACAGTCAAACCTGTCCATCTCAAAAACTCTTTAATTCTAAGTTTTTCAATTTTGTTGTGGTTAACCCTTCATGTCCCAAATTAATTTAGCAATGAATTCCTATATATCCTTTTAGTTTTTTTAGTTGAAAATACATCAAACAACATACATACAGAGCATAAAAATTTTAAAAATCAGTGGGGTCTAGGACCCCCCATGCCTCAGGGTCCCTAAGAAATCTATTTCTGATCGCAGGTACCATCTGTTGTCCTCTCAGCAAAGTACAAGGAGGGGGTACTTAAAAGCTTCAGCATGATTCCAGCCATTTAGGATTCATAATACTAAATTAATATAAGCGGGACTTCTGAGTCCCGTCGGGCATGAAGGGTTAAAGCACACATTCAATGTTTTTTTCTCATGTTTATCTCGAATGAATTTTCCCGAAAACCTCCATATCTCAAATTTTGGCGAAGCTTTCTTTTTTGAATTTGATGTCTAATGATCTTTATCAATAGTATAACGTACAGACAAAAAGTAATTTTTTCTAATATCAAAAGCATGTAGCCCTTCAAGTCTCATGAAACATGTAACCCACGGAAAACTATGTACACAAGGAGAAAGTTTTTTTAAGAATTACATGCATTCAAAAAGCTGAGAGAAACGGGGCATTATTGAGCAGTGAAACAGCTTTCTGAAATTTTTTTTTGAGACACTGAGACCAGTTATTTCGTTGTTCGTTTTCTGAGTTAATGGTCTTCAATGTTTAAATTGTTTCGATTAAGGAAAAAGTAAAAATCTGGACATGTTTGAATAACTATCTTTCAATGATAATATTTGTCTTTAAATGTTAAGAAACTTGTTAGCTACATCTCATTAATATTTGTAAAACAAATAATCGGAACATGTCAAACTGAAAAATCTTGTACAATATCAATGCAAAAGAATCCATTAGCTTTTTTACATTTGTTTCCATGGTTTATTTTAATAACTTTTGTCAAAACCTCTCTATCTTGATTTTTTTTTCTGACCTATGAAATTCAAGACAGATTCGACTGTATCTAAATATTGAATGGTCATTATTTTAGTTTTTTACACCTGTATCATTTTAAGTGTGGTTTCAAAGGTCAGATCTTGAAGACATGTAAAATTTTTTGTATTCTATCTTTAAAATTTTAAGTGTTTGACTCCTCGTGCTATGCAGTGTTTAAAATAAGAATTTCAGGGATCTTGATAAGGCTTAATACAAGGTTCTAGGCGTCAAAATGAATTACTTGGATACCATTTTTAATGAATGAAATATATATCCAAATCTAAAACATTTTCATAAAGCTAACCGTCAATAGCATATTTCCTACTAAAAAGAATGATTTTTTAAAGACAAAACTGATAGCAGAGTGGAAGATTACTTTTACAAATTTATCCGTCGGTTGAATCATGGGTCTTAATCACAATGAGGTAGGAAAGAAAAGCTTCAATGAGATGCAACACTTTAGGTATCAAATTTGACATGAAAGTTGGAAATGTGAGTATTAAACCAAATTTTTAGGTCGCAAAATGCGACTGACAACCGCTTATTTCTAACACTGATGCCATGTCAGCGGCAACTGTGAAGGTTTAGTTTTGCATCTGTGTGCATATGTCGTACATATGTTTTGTATTAATGGATTCTTTAATGAACTTGATGGAAAAATGTAAAGGTATGATTACTTTATACTTTTTGTAATTATGATTTTTTTTTGTTTTATATTTTTACATTTGTAATTAAGTTGAATATTTTTAATTTCTGTGATTTTATTTAAGAACTTGAATTACAATTTTTATTACTGTGCCTTTATGTGTAATTGGTACATTTTATCATCACTTGCTTTTTCTAATAAGCCATACCAATTTGCTCCTTGCTATGTTGGGGGGGGGGGGGGGATGCATTAAACTTTTATATTAAGTTTGATTTTCCTATGCATTTTTATATATGTTTGTATATAAGTGCTTGCAGCATTACCTTTGTTTATTCCAGAAAATTATTTATGTAATTTAAGTTAATAAAAATCTGCAATTGTTGAAATTTTTAATGTGACTCAAACCTTATTAATGTAAGTTTGCCATTTAATCCCTGTCTTGTTTAAGCTCTTGCCCTGGGGAGGCATTGCATTTATATCAGAATTTTGTTTTGCACATAAAACAAGTTGCAAAAAAACTTTTGTCGATTGTTTTGACCCTCTAAGTAGACAGTTTCCAAGAAATGTATCTCATGCGAATTTAAAGCGTCTCCAGCTCCAAAGTCATATGAAGTTTTGAGCACTGACTTGGAAATATAAAATCAAATGCTGCCATTAGTGGCGTACCTAGAGATTGGCAGGAGAGGCTCTTGCCAGGTTGTCAGGGACACAGCAGCCAGGAAGACTGCGTTTCAACCGATTAAAAATGTTAAGGTTAAAAACTTTTTTTACCATATTAGCCGGCATGCCGCAAAATTCTGGGGTCACCAGATTTTCAACGTCCCTGTCCTGGTCCTTTAAGGCATGCCAGAAAAAATGAGGTTTTAAAAATATATTTAACTATCGGTACCCGCACGGCTTTGCCCGTGGTATAAAATTAAAAGTTCATTTGTAAAAAAAATGATATAGCAGAAAAAAATACTCTATTTTAGTTATAATTCAACTATAATTCCTTCAAAGTATGATATAAAAATTTGGTATGGACCCTACACTACTTCCTTTTACGTGTAAATTTCTTAGTAGATGCCTTAAGTGCTAAAATAGTGCTTGAAGTGAGTAAGATAACAATTCAAACATTTGCATCCCTAGTTTGCCACGAAACAATGCAAAAAAATGTTTTACAATGATTAATCTCCTAAATATCGCCGATTTTAACATCATTCAGTAGATTTTTCGCAAAATATCGCCAATAGCGCCAAATTGAACCCAAAAAAAATTTTTTTTCGCTAAATTTATTGCCAACTTGGCGATATGTCGCCAAATTGGCGTCAAACACTTGGTGACCAAAAGCTTGGCGAGATATCGCCAAGTGGTCGCGCCAATTCATATCACTTTGGTCTGCATTGAAAGCCCTGATTACCCCATAAAAGGGGTAAATCACCCCCTTGGGGACATTCGAATGCAACCCCAAAGATAGGTGCACAAAAATAAGCCAAAAAAAAAAATAAGAAAAATTTTGTTGCTCACAGAAACCAACAGAAATCTTACCAAAGTTTAAAAGAAGAAGAAAGTTTTCTTTCCTAACTTCAAAAACAAAATAATACATTTTCCGAAATGACATACTTTAGAAAGAACGTTGCAATATCGCAATAAGATAGAAGTAAATATACTGAAATAGAATTGAATGCCAAATTGTAAAAAAGTCGCCAAAAAAATAATTTTTAATATTGTCTTTCATTATTTATTAAATGCAATTATTGCTGCAAATTACAGTCCAACAATAAATAATCACATTGCAAAAGTATATTTGGAGCAATTTTTTCTTTTAAACTCAACTGATCCTAAAAATTTTAAGTATTAGTCATAGAAATTTCGTGCATTATTCTTCACAATGATAATAAAAACAATAAACATCGACAAAGATCAACCAGCAAACGATAAATTAAAAGCTAAATTCGTTCACTCAAGCCATTTGCTGCAATTTATATTGAAATAAATTAATAATGAAGTAAAATATGTTTTGCAGACGATAAATTTAGAATGATATCCTGTATTTTAAGGAAAGGACTCGATTTCTCATTTGATTGACAGGTGCCATCTTATCACGGTTTTTAATATTTCATTTGACTAATTTTAATAAGGCTTAGAGTTTGGATTGTTACAAAAACAAATACATTTTTAAAATTATTAAGGGAAAAAGAACGAAATAAAAACGTAACCATGGTAACAACATGAAAAGTTGATTTCCGTTGATAAAATAATTCATTTCATCTCTATTTTCAAACAAATTTTATTCGCGAGCAAAGCCATTTTAGAATCGTTTGGCTTGCTTTACTGAAGGTAAGCCTTGAATTTCGGGATTCTAAAAACAATTGTTACAGCTCTCCTGATGATCGTAGAAACTTCGAAAAAACGTCATTTTGTGCAGAAAATTTCAAGCTTTCGAATGACATAAGACTTGAAAATGTGTATGGAATATTTCTTCCCTATTTTATCGAATTTCCTCTAAGAATTCGAATAGAAAAAGAACGAAATGGAATGTTCGAAAAATCGCTTCGAGGTGCAAAACTACATGCTACAAACTAATTTTGTGCCAAGTGGCATGAAAATGGATCGAACGGTTTTGGCGCTACGCGCGTAACAGACAGACAGACAGAAAGAAAGAAAGAAGGACAGACCGAACCACCTTCAGCTTTATTATTAGTAGAGATGAAACATATTAAATGCCTATGACTAAAGCAGTAGCCAATGATCTCATTAATAGCAAAGACATATAAATTTCATCCTGCTTCTTGTTTAAATATTTTGATTCTTGGCTCAACAAACAATTTTTTCAGTCAAATTCTTTTAAAAATTATTCTTTTAAGTAACTTTTTTGCTTCCTATGTTAGGCAGGGATTCAAGTGAAACAGGCAATCGCAAACTGCAATCGCTACTGGAAATGAATTACATTAGAACGTTTCTTGATAAAAACATCGTGACGTCAGCGTTACGTTTGCCTATGAAAAACGAGCTAGATAAAACGTCAGAGCCTACTTGGCGAATAAGAGGAGATCGCTGGCTGCTTGTGAGCTCTTATTGGCTCCACCCGTAGTGACGTCAGTGCAATTAGCATTTATTGCGATTGCAACTTATCCAAATTTGGGAATTTGCGATTGCAATGGTGAGTTGCGATCGTCCGTGTTTCACTTGAATCCCTGCCTTAGTCAAACCTGTCTTATTTTCACTACAACTATTATCAGCATCAAAAGTGTTGTTAGTCTTTAATCATGAACAGAAACTATCACTATCCCTTTCACCTGAAAGATCAAACTACACGAAAGTTTTCACAACTGATTCGTTCAGAACTTTTTTTGTGGGTCGTTTCACTGTAGTATCCTTGCAGAATATAATCTAGCTCAAGGAATGCTGGATTAATTCAACTCTCATCCTCCATTTACTAACTATTTGGGTTCTTTTAATTACTTTTCCCTAAACGCGGTTTGCAACATGAATAGAACTGAGTTTGGAAATTAAGCCTTTCTAGTCTGTGAGACGAAGGCACAAAAGATGCTTAGAAATATGGTTTCATTTGCCAACCTCGGGAACTATGAAATGTGATATTTTTCTGAATCCTTAGAGTCTACAGATGAAAAAAACAAAATGTTCCCAAAAATATACTGTCTCATTAATTTTTTACAGACCTTTAAAAATACATGATAAAATAGGCGAAAATGAAATTCTAGAGGCGGATAATTACGTTAAATATCATAAAAATGTGTCTGTCTCTATCTATATATTTCTATGTACATATAGATGGATAGATAGATACTGTTTGATATTCTTTTTGGCGACTTTCCTCGAATTTGCGCATGCGCCAAGTCTCGATTCTATGAGACTAGGAGTGATAAGAGAGATATGGAATGGGAAGGGATTTTTCTTTGTTTTGTTTTTTCGTTGGATTAGTTTAATTGAGGTGTTGATCGATTCTTGTCAATCCTTTTGATGTTTTTTTTTTTTTAAATTTCTCTTTCTTATCAGGTTTATGAAAATAAAATGATATCGGTCAAAGTAGAATTGCTGCCATCGTACATTTTCGTAATCAAGCTGTCTGCCTCTTTAAAATAGAGCCGTTCAACCAAAGACGCGGGTTCGAGGTCGGACAGTAGATAGATATTTATTATTAAAAAGTGTTAACAAAAATAAGTAAG